>AFRD01000125.1:0-76784 GCA_000222875.2 Periglandula ipomoeae IasaF13
ATAGTAAAGAAGAAAGTAAAAAATAGAATAGAAACAAAAAAAAAAAAAAAAAAAAAAAAAAAAAAAAAACAAAAACACAAATTCGAGGCGAATATCAACAAAAGACGGAAATCGGAGCCTCTCAGAGGTTACTCAGATGCGCCATGTCTCCACAAGACAAAATACTGTGTTTAGAGGCGAGACGGGACACGTCTCTGAACGTCAGCAATTGACTCGTCAGCAATCATGTCGACCTCAATTATCTCACCCTATAGTAGCATTTCTCGTGATGAATCGTCTTTGACTGCCACATAGAAAGTCCATAATACGAGATTCGCCAAACACCCACTGGAGTGTGAAAAATGGCTTACCAGAAGTCCTAAAGATCCAGATCCAATCGTGTTTCTTCAAGCTATTACCTTGTTATTCATTAGCGCACATCATACAGATTTACTACGTCGTTCTGATGTAACAATCATGTTGCATAAATGAAATGCTAGACATATGCTTACACTCCCATCCCGTTCACCACCGAAAAGTTGTATCTCAGATCAGCAATCACCGTGGGTAGATCTGCCTTAAATGACGGAACACAAGCAATTTTTTACTTGAGCACTTCCTATAATGCAAATGTAGTCCTCCCATGAATACCGATTCTTGCCCAGCACCCCAGACAACTCGGAGATACTTCGTGTATACGAGATCAATGTGAACGCGCAATCCCCCAACGCAATCAACTCATAGCGAACAAGATCCAGCGCTTACATCAATAACCATGCACACCAGGAACCGAATGTACAGAGTTCACCACGTGTCAGGAACATCTACGCCAAAACAAAAAGACAAGCCACGTGGCGCGCCCGATCGGAGAATAAACCCGCACCACGATCCACGATCCACGATCCACGATCCACTAGTCTCAAGGCCCTCAAGTCCACACAAAGGATAAAAAGAGTCAAAACAAAGCAAAGTAGTATTAGGGCTATTAAACAGAACTAAGCAAGTACCGTTTCTGCACAATACGTACAAAACACTAGCATACCTAGATCCAAACTCGTGTACATCGGACAAGCACAAAAAGTCACACTAAATACAAAAAAACCCAATATTGCAAACCTCCGTATCCGTCTCCATGTCAGCCTTTCCTCTGGGTATCATTTAACTGTCCAGCACCACCGGGGTATAGCAACGTATTCTCTCAGCCTTAATGTCAACTTCAAACAGGGTTTTCTTTTGCGTAGTATCGCGACTCTGATGCGGCGTATCGACAGTATTTGTCCTTGGAGCATTATAAAAGTGTCATGCTCGGTGTCGACACTTCAGCCCACGAAATCTCACCTCTCTAGAAGAGGAGGAATCCGGCCACGGCAACAGCCAGCAGCGTCACGCCAGAGACGGCGGCATTCTCAATGCCTCCGCTGACGGGGACGTGGGTTGGGCAGTGAGGGCCGCAGGTGTGGTTTCCAGGAACGGGAACAACACCTGTGGGAACAACGACGGGAGTTGTTGGCTTCACGCCACAGGGAGTAGTGGTGGGAGCAGGCTGGCCGCAAGGGGTAGTGGTTGGGGTGTGGTGGCAGGGCTTGGTGCATGGATTGCTGAGAGTGCATTCGTGACGAGCAGCGATTTTCTTCTCGGTGGGCTTCGCAACGCGAGTTTCAAGCTTCTCATCAGCTTAGTCTTTGAGGACACTAGCGCTAGGAGGCTCGACGTACGGATCATAGGACGGAGTCTCGTAGGGGTGAGGGACGACGGGCTGGCATTTGTCATAAGGCTGGCATTTGTCATAAGGCTGGCAGCTGGGACAGGTGAAGGTTGGCTTGGCAGAACCAGTCGTGGTAGGGTGACCCGGGTGAGTTGGCTTCTCAGTGTGAGTCCCAGTAGGATGACCAGGGTGAGTAGGCTTGGTGTGAGTACCGGTTGGCCTTCCCGTATGGGTATCAGTGGGATGACCCGGATGAGTAGGTTTGGTGTGAGTATGCGTGGGCTTGCCGGTATGAGTATCAGTGGGATGACCCGGGTGAGTAGGCTTGGTGTGAGTGCCAGTTGGCTTTCCCGTATGAGTATCAGTAGGGTGGCCAGTGGGTTTGGTGTGAGTACCAGTTGGCTTGCCAGTATGAGTATCAGTGGGATGACTAGTGGGCTTAGTGTGAGTGCCAGTTGGTTTGCCAGTGTGAGTACCCGTGGGCTTGCCAGTGTGAGTATCAGTGGGATGACCCGTAGGCTTGGTGTGAGTACCAGTTGGCTTGCCGGTGGGCTTGGTATGTGTACCAGTTGGCTCATCCGTATGAGTATCAGTTGGACGACCGGTTGGCTTCGTATGAGTGCCGGTGGGTTCATCCGTCTCAGTATCAGTAGGACGGCCGGTAGGCTTGGTATGAGTGCCAGTCGGCTTGCCGGTGTGCGTGTCCGTAGGATGACCAGTTGGCTGCTCAGTATGGGTATCGGTAGGACGCCCAGTCGGCTTGGTACGAGTCCAAGTTGGTTTCCAAGTGCCAGTAGGATGACCCGGGTGAGTTGTAGGCACGCCGGGGTAACCTCCCGTGGAGGTATGGCCATCACACTTGCAGCAATCAGGGCCGCAGCACTTGCAGTAAGGGCAGCCTCCATTCTTGCATTTGTCCTCCTCCTGCTGCTGCTTCATGTATTCCCAAGCCTTCAACCTGTCCTCGCGGGTTGGAACCGGAGCGACAGGGAAAGCGCCGGCATCGCGCTTGTCGTCGCCGGCCCAAGACAAGAGACCGTCAGGTCCAGGGTCCACGCGGAAATCTTCCTCATTGGAAGGGAGGACGATCATGTTGGGCGAAGAAGCAGGACGAGCCGCATCTTCGGCCGGGCGAGCTCGAGCGCTTCCGAGAAGGGCAGTGAGCAGGAGCAGAGAATTGGCCTTCATCTTATTCGAAGTCTAGTCAACAAAAGATGATGTGGAGAGAAAACAAAAAAGAAGATAGATATGTATGACAGGGTCGAGGCAACCCGGAAAGAAAGGATGGGATCTGCGTGCGAACCTGAGCAGAAAGGATCAAGTTCCATTGATGTCAACTACCAGAGACCCAGCACGAATTTATATCCCAAAGAGACCTAGAAGTCAATGGGGCGATCTGCCATCAACTCCTCATTGCCCAAAGACAACATGTTGCCGAATACGCATTGGTGGCTAATGAGGGGAAATGCAGCATTCAAAACTCAATTGCATAATATGAGGCCATGGGAGACACTAACAATGCCATGTACGCGTCGACGAGCAGTCCTGAGCAAGTTTAGAAAGTTCAGGCACAACTCGATGAGGCAAAGAAGATGGACTAAGTACGCCACAACGGTCCTGTAAAGCAATTTTTAGTAGCATGATTATCATTGGTTGGAAGGGGTAAACATTGTAATTTAAGCTCCGGGCGTCAGGGGCCTTAACAAAGCCTCAGAAGTGCACAGAAGTAGACAGAAAGAATCACCAGTGGCCATTTGAGCAAGGTTTTCTTCGACTAGAGATTGGCGTATGTAATATGAAGCACAGTAGAAAACGCTGCTGGTGTGAGATCCAATTTCTGCTTTCGAAAGCCACCGCTAAAGACGATAAAACCTTCTCGAGGCGGGGAGCCGCGCAAAATTGATGCTCGCTATCGTAGTTGTGCTTCCTTCTTCGTAGGCTCCACCATAATGTGTCTCCTTGACCTGTCTGGTCTATAACTTAGTATTTTGTCCCCACTCGTGTGAAGGCTCCGTTGTTAAACATCTCATCCTAAAGCCACCGCGCGCCCTGCAATCTCCGACATGAAGCCCTAGTCCTCCTCGGGAGGTCCTGAGAACAGACCAAATCGCATCCTGTGGCTCTGTTTGCGGCCAGTCAGCAGGGAAACTCTGAAATGGGAAGTGGCACTCGTGTGATGGAATACATACAAATGGCAGCTTTGGAATAACCACAGCCAAAACAGCCAAGAAGTTGATAATGAAGTATGCCAGGTCGTAGTGTGTGTAATGCGTGCTGAGGAGGAACAGCACGATGGGAACACTAAGGAGGAACTTCTTGGTCGGCGTGTATTGAGCACCATTGTCGATTTGCTCCCACATATTCAAGTTGTCGAAGGCCCCGCTGTTGAATTCGAACGGAACACCACGTACGTAATGGAACATGATGTATGAACCAAACATGTATGTCATGTTTGTCAGCGTCCAGGAAGTCTCTTGTGAGACACCGGGGATGATGTCGTAGAAAATTTTGAGCGCGGCGATCAGAACAATATGGATGGTCCAGGCTCCTACAGGATGGTCAAAACGTCAGTAACCGCATCTCTTGAAACAACTCCATTCGCCATCTTGGAGCGGAATAAAAGTCAAGGCACAAGCTCGCGCAGAAAGAGGGCCACATGGGCATCATCGGACAAAATTGACTTTGTTGGGCAAGTAAAGGGGTAGGGTGGCGCCCGCCGTCTAGACGTAGAGAAGCGTACCTTTTGCACTTGTCCAATTGGCGTTCAGATTGGGCAGAGCAGCTTGGTCGCTGATCTGCTCAAGAGTTTCGGGAGGCTCATGGTAGACTTGCAATATGCTGCTGGATCTCCTACGAGATGAATTATTGTGGTCGGCCATGTCTAGATATATGCTTCCACGACGCGGAGGTTTGGTGCCCGCGTCGTAGGAAACGGTACGCTGGAAGAGAATTGGGGAAGACAGTTTGGCGGTATTGTCGGGTACGGGAAGGAGTAGGCAAGACTACGTGGTCCAGGGCAGTGGCAGAGAGCAGCGAAAACGAGCGTGTCGCGGTCTCTCCACGTTGACGACCACGGGGCGGTGGTACGGAATAATGCACTTGGGTGTGACGAGCTATGCTCAGTCAATTCGAGGCTGCGGGGGTAGGAAGACGATGACAGTAGTTGTCTTGGGAAAGGTGTCTGGCCGACGATGTGCGACGGATGATTCGGCGAAGCCGGAGAGTTGAGAACGTTTGGGAGGCGTGGAACGGAGAACGGTCGTGACGACGGAAGAACAGAGTCGAGGGGGCGCCAACAGCGGGTCAGCGTACGAATACAGAGAGTGATTTTGTACAAAAAAGATGGCAGAGCCGATGAAGTAAGCCTGGACGAGGCGACAGCAGCGCGCACAGATGGGACGCGGGCAGCGAAAGTGGTAATGGGAAAAGGCCGAATTGAATGGTGATGGAGGAACGACAAAAAAGCTGGGGTCCGAAGTTGGCAATATTAGGAACGGACGTCAGCTGGTGGTGGATTGTCCAGGATGGGCCAGGATGGGTTAGGACGACCGACTGCGCGGGCTCCGGCTCAGGGACGTCGACGTCCAGCCTGAGCCCAGTCTGCAGATTTTACAGACACAGGCGACTAGAGACTGGCTGGCTGTCACTTGGCAGGGTCTGCGCTGCCAGCTGGCAACAGCTGCTCCCTCGGCTCAAGCTGTTCTGATTGTAGATGGCTCCCCTACCCTGCAGTCTTGGACAGTGAGTTTTTTTTTTTACAGTCCATCGACAGAGCATGATTTGTAGCCGATGAATATTTGACAAACCCGACCCGTCGATATAGGGCTGTCAGGCATACAGAGAATCGCCCTTCCGCGGGAATGCTGGTTTTGGAGATTCCTCCATAAATATTGAAAATGATGATGGATAATGTTGGTCAAAGGTCATCGCCTGATATCAACAGCCCTTATGGCCACATCCCAGGACTCCCGGCCCGTTGCGAACAGATGTCGCTGGTAAGCCAGAGATGTCCAGAGTTTGTATCATCTGCTATCAATCCGAGAAAGACAACTTATGACGGAGGTCAACGACGAGAGACCAGACTTGACGAAGACGTCCCCTACTTTTATCTTTGCTTGCAGGTCGGAGCGACGAACGTCTGATAGAGAAAATCCGACGGATGCCCAATAGCTCTCCTGAACAGGGGCACTCTCCATTAGAGCACTTAGCGATTTGAGGTCATGCATGGCCCAAATTCAATTTCGTACTGCAGGCTTGAATTTTTTTGGAGGTGAACTCATCGACGATTATACCACACGGATCCTGCATAGCTACATTGCATAGCATATTCCAGCAACTGTATGAACGCTTGTCTTGTCGCCGGAATTGCCGTAGGTACTCCTGTGCCGATAATCCGACGAGTACCGAATGAGGCAGTGCCCTGAACACAAGTGAGAATGCTGATGCCAGGTAGAACCACCAACAGCTGCAAAGTATTGGGAAAACCTTGCTCGAATTGATTGCGCTGGACTATGTCCTGCACTTCCTTTCACATCCTCAAGCAGCCACCGGATGAACTCAGGTAGCCGACAGATGACGGCTCCAGCCATGTTTGCATCATCAAACGCGCAAGGCCATATTCATTACACCGCGAAACATCTTTGCCGACCGCAGTAACAATTAACGTAGTCCTTCGCCATCATCGGGTCCACTGATCCCCATACTTGCAGGAGGGCTAAATCCAAGATGGGTTTGAGTGCAGAATTGGGCTCAAGAAGAAGACGTAGATGTTTTGCCCGTACCCGTTGGTGCTCCTCAGCTGGGAAGTTTAGTAATCGTTCCGAGCTTTCACTGTAGCTTGAGGAGATATCGGTACAGAAAGAAAACACCTAGTTTTCTATCGTCGTTGTTAAGCAAACAACTTGAAGCACCTCGCTCGAGCCTGATTCGAATAATAGTCGCGCACTCGTCGGTACTTTGATTGCCCGTAGGGTCCTGCAACGCACGATTCTGAACGAATCTGGCTGGCCACAAGCTCAGTCTAGTCTTGCTCATTGTTCGAGAACGCCTGCATCAAGATCTAAAACATCAAGACGAAAACAAGGAGGAAGTGGACGTTCCAAAAATAAAGCTATAATCATTTGCCGGCATTGCCGTTGGATTAAAATCTGGTAGATGTTGGCGCCGGATATAGTACAGGCCCCCTGCCGAGATACGCATCGAAATGCGATGGAGCCGAATGAGGCAGCATTGGATCTGCTTTAAGTGTCCAATAAGAGCTGTTAAAGACTGCGCAAGACTGTCTCGAACGGCATTGAAGTCGCGTGGCTGTATGGCAACGGTACTTGGAAGGAGAGTTACCTCGATGTTTGACGAAGGTTGAGAATCCAACAAATCAACATGAAGCGTGGCTTCAAGCGCCATTCATTCCTAGCGGGTTCGACCGTATAATGTCAAGGCAGAAGCGCAGCAACTCCGCCCCCATATGCCCTACTTCATTCTTTCTCCCATACTCTAATAGGTTGTCTGAGTGCGACCAACTACTTGCGAGGTATTATCGAGAATAATAGACGATAATATGTTTCTTTAAAGGAGGCGCAGCACTTAGGGAATCTATTGAGCCTCCGGCTCCTCCTAGAGCTGCTGGATGCTGATATATCACGAACACGCGCTTTTACATCCATAAGGTAAATATGAAGAAATTTACAACTATAGACTGTATGTTCTCACTACACGACTCATCACATTCGTTGCTTACATATCGGAGAGGAGGCAAGAGGCCTTATAAGTCATGCCTGTACTGGAACCAACTCGAGACTTGAGACGGTGCTGCAATTCCTGCAGCGCCGCCAAGTTAAAATGCAGCGGCGACAGACCATCATGCAAGCGATGCATGAGAAAAGGTATCGATTGTTTGTATGCTGCGCGAAGGCGGGTTGGCCGCCCGCGGAAAACTGACGATAAGTCGAGCTGGGCCCGGCGTTTTCACGCCGGTGTTCGACTTCGACCGCTCGCAATGGCATCGCCCGAAATAGCAACACCTTATGATTTTGTACCTGAGGCATATCGTGGAATCGATTTCGGACTTCAGATACAGACTGGGTTCGATGCATTACAGACGCCTTTGAACGCTACTCAGATACCACCGGCTCGCAATCTCAATGCCCGCTCTCATACATCTTCCTCGTACTCTGGTGTTCTTAGTCAAGGTTTCTGGAACATCCATACCACCGCAGCTTTCCAAAAACCAGAAGATTAGTGTTCACTGCTCACAAGTGAGGAAGACAATGTGACAGCGCTCACGGCCGAGTCGACTCCTGATTCATTCTCCCCGGCCGAATGGAGTCCAATGGACCAGGAAACTGCAGGGCATCAAAAAACCAGCTGTTCGTGTTCTCTCTTAGTCCTGAACCTACTTCTCCAGAGGCAGCGTGCACGAATCGCTAGGTTGGAAAGCGTATTTGAAGAACAATTGCGAGTCAAGGAGAGCCTCATCAAAGTACAAGACGCCTGTCATAATTGCTGCATATGTTGTGAAGATGGTATCATGACAGGCATCATTTCCGATGTTATGATGGAAATAGAGAAGTTCCAGCACACTTATCCGCCGTACATGCAGATGCATCAACTTCAAGAGAGCGCTGGCACATATATGATGGCGAAAAAAACAATACAAAGCTTATGAGGGGTAGAATGGAAAATGGGCAGGAGCTACTGGCCACGCCAGTTTGTTCATGAGGCAATTTTCCCGTAGAGATGGCGATGTTGCTTGGTGGCGGGCATCCGTCTTGGTGGACTGGTACAATTCACGCGGAGGCACTTAGGGAACTGGAATCGGGGGCGCTCCATCTCAAATTCGCTTAGATGGCGCGCGTCTCTATTAGAACTTGACATAAATGCAGAGCAATACCCAGCCCAGTAGCACAAAAGCAGGTTGATTCAAGATAGAAAAAAAATTCATTCTCATTTTCTGTTTACTTGTGGTAAACCAATGCTGTCGATCGTGCGGGATTCTACGTGCTGATGTGGCGAGACTAAGCAATTGTCACTGAACACATATCTGGAACTATTCCTCTAATACACGCGTTCCGTTCTTAAGTGTATGCTTATACTCTCCTGATAGAAGGTATTAAGTTCTCGACGATCGCTGTCACCGATGTGCAAGAACAATGTAAACAGGTTGAGCTCGTAAATTGGGTGACGCCTTTTGCTATATAAGAGAACCTTGATATCGTCTTCAGAGATCAACAAAAAAACATAATAAGCGCATTCGCACGAGAACGATACATGAACTCAGTCTAGATACCTGCGTCTTGGTGTGCTGGCGGGTCCCCATTCAGCAAGCGAGCGAGATTCCTGGAAACCATGCCAACGAGTCCGACGCAACACGCAATATCCTCACCGTCCGAATCATAGCTTCATCAATCTGAGCCAAACAGATGAGTCAGCGTGTATTTAACTAGCCGGCGGTTCTATGTCAGGCTGATGGGGAGTTGAGCATCTTTATTCCTGGTTGACCTCCTCATCCTCGGCCTTTTCAAAATCGTTCTGGTCGGACTCGAATTGTCTGAGAACAATATCCTTTGCAGGTGGTGAAACGTCCCCTTCGGACTCATTCTCTACTGAATCAAATTGCCTGAGAACGATATTCCTCGCAGGCGGGAAAATGACCTTTTCAGGCTCCTTTCCGACAGGCTCGGACTGTCTGAGAACAATATTCTTCGCGGGCGGAGAAACGACCTTTCCATCATTGTGTTGGGGCTGGCCAAAGCCGAGGAAAACGCCATTGTTCAAATGAGAAGGCTGGTTCAGATCGCTGACGGGGTGAAGAGCAGTCTGCTTTCCGGGTAGCGAGTCGAGAACAGGAGCGGCATAACTCACCGTCGCCGAGGACAGTAAAGCGACGAGCGTGGCAAAGTTCTCAAAGAGCATTTTGGAGATTGTTTGTGCAGTGTTCCTGATTGTGGTAAAAATGACTGTGATGTCAAGATGTGGGAGTCTTGTACCTAATTGAATCTGATGGTGAAATGATGAAGTGATTGGTAGTCTTCGTAGGAAAGGCACGGACAAGAACTATTTATGCTTTCAAGTTGAAAGAACAAGCCAGCTTTCCGTTATATCTCGGCGACTTGCACCCAATCGAATGGCGGATACTATTTCGGTTCACGGAAGGCCTCGAAGTGCATGGCTCTGCTAGCTCTAGGCACTTTCGCAGACTGGGGTGTTTTGACCACTTGTCTATAGTATAGGACTATATAGAGTTGGCTTGAAGTCACTCGGTGGGCAAGGCTTGACTCGTGCAAGACTTGCAGTTGGTGAGCATCGCGGGGAAGTGATGTCCCGACAACTGGCTTTGACATGGGTTAACCACGACAATGCCAGCAACTCGGCAGTTGTTTTGATGGACGCCACTTATTTGGCACTGCCGTGCAATAGAGGGCTTCGCATAAAGATGCCTTGTACATGCTGCCATTACGCTAGTGACCTTTACCCGGACGGCCTGGAATACTGCCACATGCTATATGGTAGAGTCATAGAACAGGGCAGCATAGGATGTCCTGAAACAAGGATGGCCATTAATAGCGGCATATAAATGAGCGCAATAAGCCTAAGGCCGATATCAAAAGTTTCCACGTCAAGCAACTTTGCACGAAATCGTTCCGCCATGTTGTGTCTCTGTGCGAACATGCTGGTAGAAGAGGCACCGAGACAGTCCTACCAGACGAGAAAGCTCCATAGAACCGGTATCGTTGCAGCAAAACAGAGGAGGTAACGCTCATTGTGAACCTCGCTCGGGTTGTCAATGACCTCGAAAGGTGATCGTAGACGGAGCGATCGTAGCTGAACTATCTGCTAGTCTTCAGTGTTCACTCCCACAATTGAGCAGATTTACTCGAGAGACCTACCTCTCAAGGTTGAATATAGTCGTGACTCCGGTATTAGGCAGTTGAGACAGCAACGCTTGAGCCTGTATGGAAACAGAGTCACAGGGGACGGATGAGAAAGTCTGCATGACGATAAGTGCATAGCTATATTTAGTGATATGACCTGAATGGTGATTAGTTACGCGAGGATGCTTTTGCAGTGTTAGGTCACATCTGCACCGCCCGCTATGAGAGAAATTCAGGCAAACTGGCCCTCAGATATTTCCAGACTGGTTGAATTGCAAACTTTACTGACATTCAAGTGTTTCTACAAGAACCTCTACTCTAGATTCTCGCTCATGACGCTCCATTCGCCCTCCCATACCAGCTATGCAGTCAATAAGCCACCATCTGGCGACTGGGCTGTTTGCCTTCCTGACTCAGAAGCCGGCGTGGCGCAAGGCGGGGCACCACAGCAGACCAGACTTCGTCTTGACCTTGTCCATCGCTGACCTTCACGACAGTTTAAACCACGCAGGAGGCACAATCCTTCAGAATATTGTAATGCTCATGCTTCGGCCTGAGACAAGCTCGGTCTACTCCTGAATTCAGCACATTGACCCGTGCACCATCATTGATCGGCTTGTTGAACTGCGCATACATACCCCTCAGCTTCCGCTGCCAAGGGGTCACCGTGATAGAATGAGCCAAGAAGCATGGTACAACGAACAAATTGCCAAACTCGTCGCCGAGTATGGACAAGTGCCTCCCCCTTATGTCATACTCCCGGACACGCATCCGATGGAAATCTGCTGGCGCATGGGCGCCGGCGAATCACACTTGATGCTATTCTGGTTCTGGAAGAGCAAGGAAGAGATGGACGAAGACCAGTGGATTGAGTATTTTCGCAAGTTCCCACCGCCGCTGATATGGCTCACGTGGGTGATTGGCTGTATATGGGACCTTGATGAGGATGCAGACTTGGATCCTTTCGAATATGATTACTGGAAGTATTTCAGGCAGACTGCGGCGCTTGGTTTGGGGACGGAATCGGATTGTAAGCGAGAATGGGATGAGTGGAATGCTAAGCTAGAAGAAGAATTATAGAGAGAGACATAAGCATCAACGACGGAACCAAAATGACCACAGAAGAGCATCGCGCATGAACGAAGTAAAGATGCCGGAAGAAATAACAGAATGATGGTGCAATAGAAACTCGTGACGGGTCTGAGGGGTCAGGATGCGGCGATAGGGAAGCGAAAAGCATGAAATGAACAGGAAGAGTAGAAGTGCGAGAGAAGCAGGAGCAAGACGAGATTCTCGAGATCTTTCGCTGACAATGTAAACCGAGTCGCCTTGTCGTAAACCTCAAGGCACCTCAAGGCACCTCTTAAGCGCCAGGGACGTCGAATTGTGATTATGCAGATTCTCGCGATGCGTGAGATGTGAAACCCCAGGATACGATAACTCTGGGCACTCCTATGGCGGAAGCGGATGCCGGCTATCCTACGGGGCTGTTCCACACTCGAAGCACGTTGGCGAGAGCTAGTATGAGTGAGTAGTGGATACAGCGCGAATACACATTGATGTATCAATCTTTTAGTGAGGCGAGGCAAAAGTTCAGACCTAAAGCACACATGTGAGACGTTTTGCTGCAGAGCAAAATGTCACGTTGTTGCGGATTATCCGTGTATTTTCTGTCTGCATGAATACCTTCAGCCGCTAGAACCAAGATAATAAGGGTGAAAAAAGAAAAGGAGAGAGAAAGACAGAGAAAACAAAGCAACCCAAAATGCATGGATCCTCACGTCCCACCAACCCATGCCGCCACAATTTGCCTTTAGACCCTTAAACGTCCCCTGACTGCCTGTGTGCCTTGGGCAATTGACGGTCGACGCGCGCCGACTGGCCAACGCGTCGTGGAAAACCGCTGCGTATTGTTGACGAGACTCATTCAATTGACAATAGACTGCTTCTCCGTCACAACTGGACTTGATCGGTCCTCACGCAGGCAAGCATGGCTTCAGGCCAAGAATCCACGACTGAGTCGTCGGCAGAAACAAATTCGTCGCTATTCAGCTCTGTCGTCCAGAGCTCCAAGTGCCGCGATTGTGAGAGAGCGGCTAACGACTTCTTTGATGGCATCAAGCCCGATCTGTACAGCGCGCTCTCAAGCATCCAGACTCCCGGTTCCTTTGCTTCGTTTAAGGCCTTATCTCGGCCGCCACCTGCCGGCCTGTTCGTTGATGGCATTGGGGACATTAACATGCCTTTGAGCGAGCCCCAAGCCCGCCAGCTGATCGCAAAGGCTCGCCAAGCACCATACGGCAAGGGGAGTGAAACCATCGTTGACACCGCAGTTCGAAATACTTGGGAACTAGACGCAGGACAGTTTAGCTTCCGGAGTCCAGAATGGCCGGGTTTCCTTAAGGGACTGAGTGCCCGTGTTGCATCGGATCTGGGGATCAGTGCGCCCATCACGGCGCATATCTACAAAATGCTCATCTACGAAAAAGGGCGCTATGTTCAAGCCGCACACCGAGTATGGGCCCCCTATATATAGCCAATGAACCTATATCTCCTTGAGTGTATTGCTTGTCATGCCGACTGACCATGCTACATAGCACCGAGAAGATTCCTGGTATGTTTGGCTCCCTCGTCATCTGTCTGCCGTCAGCGCATCAAGGTGGAGAGGTAGTTGTCAAGCATTGCGGTCAGAAAAAGGTTTTTAAATCGTCCGAAGTCTCGCAGTCTTTTGCTTCCTGGTACTCAGATGTGTCGCATGAGGTGCTTCCCGTCACGTCGGGCTTCCGATGGGTGCTGACTTACAACCTTGCTCATGATTTGACAAGTCAAAATCCGTCAGCAGGTCTACAGCAATCTGACACCAGAGCGCTCCGTCGCACTCTGGAACGGTGGCTTAGCGAACCTAAAGAGACACGCGGGAGCGACTGCATCTACCATGTGCTTGACCACGACTATACGGAAGCTAGCATTTCGCTCAAGGCATTGAAGACTCGAGATTTGGCTCAGGTTCATGCTCTGAAGGAGTTATCCACTCAGTTGGAGTTGATGCCTTCCTCGCGCTACTGGAGAAGGAGGAGATGGGATGCGTCGAATATGATCCTAGCATATTGAGATACGATGGGTACTCCAGTGGTTACGGTGGTCACGGCGGATACGACGACGACGATGATGGCGCAACCGGTCATCACTATATTGACGAAGTTCTGGAGCTGAGCTATAGAGTAAAGACCCTCGTCGACTTGGATGGCCATGTTGTGACAAAGCAGCTGGACCTCAACGAAGATGACATACTCGAAGAGGACTGCTTCGAGGGCCTCGAAGAAGCGGAAGAGGACTACGAGGGTTATATGGGTAACTCGGTGTGTCTCGACTGCGTATTGAACCGAACCTGGCTTCGAGTCTCTTGGTGAGGACCAGATGTGCTAACAAACTTCTTCTCTTCAGGGTCCCATGGCAACGCACTGGTATCGTCTCACGGTATAGTGGCCTTTCATCGTTAAATCGCAAGCTATGGTCATCACTGACTTAGTTATTCAGGCCGTCGTCATCGTCCCCCGTGATTCGCTTGTACCTTTCCTCAATTCTCGCGATGATTCTGAATCCGACGTAACCGATGAGGATTTGAGGGCACAAATCCGGTATCTGGCCCGAGCATGTTTGCAACCGCGGGCGCCCAAGTCCTGGTTCAGCGCAATGGTTGAACTGTGCAAGCAGGGGTGGACCGACTGCCGCAAGGCCGCCAATCGCTGGGGCACTCCGACATCGCCAATTGATAGGGAGGGCATGCCATACGTTCTTAAGGCTGCGATTCAGTACCGAGACTATTCATTCTTTGAGGAGGCTGCCAGCCATCACCAGGGTTCTCTGCGTCTTGACTTCTTTGTTTGGATGCGGCAGTGGTTGAACACCCACGATGGTGGATTTGATGCCACCAGAAAGGGGTAAGCTTGAAATGTCCTGCGATCAGTTCAAGAGTTAACGCTTCCAGAATATCCTGCGCCGTTTCGTCGTATCCGTATTTCGTCGACCAATTTAAGGCCATAACGACCCTGGCACCCATCCCAAAACTCGCCTTGACTCCTGACACCGCTGACACACCTGAATACCTTCTGGATTGGGCTCGGGGAGAACTCAAGTTGTGTCTGGACTCTTGCATGTCCAAGTCGCTGAGCTGCGAAGATGGACCTGCGATGGTGGATGCCGCATTGTATTACAGTGATGCCTCGGCTTTCCTTTCTCGAATGTTGGTTGGACAACTTTTTACCGTTCCTGCTATTTGCACAGCACTAACATTTCCTCAGTGCGACAGCCAGACTCGAACAGAGACCTGGCGCGGCGGCCTGCTTTCTTACATACCTGGCCCGATTCAGAGAGCAAACTACCAAGGGTATCCTGGTAATGGGAAATGCTTTGAATATCTACCGGGCCAAGGCGAGATCCTTCATTGCCTCAGTGGATCTCATGCAGATGCACAGCGGCGCCGAAAACAAGGTCAACTCCCCCGCAGTAGCTTCACATGCCTGGGAAAAAGCTCAAAAAGCCCAAAAACAGCTTGAACAACGAACGGCCATCAGCTACAAAATAGTGGCCGATTTCTTCTCAGATATCGTTCGTGCAAGCACGGCAGCAGACGACCTCGTAACGCCATTTGTTTCCAAACTTGCGACAAACGCTCGGCGCCTCCCAGTAGTTGAGTTCCATCCCTTGTGGCTGCCCTTCCTACGCTGCCTTATACCTATTCTCGCCTCTAACTCCATTTCGCTCAACACATCGTCCTATCAACAGCTCTTTCGCATCCACCTTCAGGCTTACATTGACAGATACGTGGGGCCCGAACCTAGCAAAGAGACAAGCCTGGTCCGGCGCCCTGTGCGCTGTATATGTAACGACTGCTTCCCACTGAATGCCTTTCTTGCTAGCCCAACAGAGAGGGTCGGCTGCTTTGCCATAAATAAGCAGCGACGTAGACATCTGCACGAGCAGCTCGACCGCTGAGAGATTGACTGTACTCATGTAACGCGTCGATCGGGATCACCTCAAACTTTAATGGTGACCAAAACGTTCCAGCAAAATGAGAAAATGCGTCAAGACTGGAAGTCGAGGCTGACGCTGGCGAAGGAGCAGATTCGACGGTTCGATCAGAATGCCCTCGCATTACTACTTGGACAGAACTACTCACCGATTGTTGACATGAAGTACCTCTCCGAGACGGACTCTGCTAAGGCTAACTCGGTACCAAGGACTCCGACCTCTGGAGGAAGGACGACGACGAGGCAGGCTCGGCAGCCGTTGCAGGCGATAAGCTCCGCGAGCTTGGCCCGGCCGCCTGTGGCTGGAGAGAAACGGAAATGCCCTTTCCCAGAGACCGACATCATTGACTTGACTGGCGATTGAGATGACTGCGGGATGTGGACAGATCATGTTTACCTCATACAAATCCTGCGATCTACAGCCAGTGCTACGCACAAGGAGTCCATCGAACCCATCAGTCTCAGAGTTGGCCAGCATTCAAATAGCAACGGCTGGTATGGTGTCCATTGGCTTTTGCAGATAACAATTCGCTAGTACCAAGAAGATAAGTGGATGAGGCGCGGGCAGTGTATATTATTGACGACAAATCAATGTTGACGTGTACAATAATTGGACGAACTATCTAGCGATTCGAGGTTAGGATATTTAAAGACTTTTGGATAATTTCTGACTTCAGCTTCACGCGTGTCCGCTTTGTCGCATGCGAGGCAGCGACTATACAGCGATGAGCCGACGGAGCAAGTATGAATGAAAGCAACGCCAATCAAAACTATCATTCTCAAGTATACATTGTTTTTGGGACACGAAGTGATACGCCACGAGTTCACAATTCCACTACGCACCTCTTCATCTTTGCAGACTGGCTTGCTGCGTTAATGGCAATTGCAGTGGTTTCGCATTTAGGCTAATCGCTGGACGGACAAGTCCCTAGTTGCGATCTTCAGATGCTGTGGCGAACCATATGAACCACCTGCCTAATTGAGAAGTCGTCCCAGATTCCTATCTCACAATCCAATCTAATGGATATGGGATAACTATACCTCGGATAGACTATCATAAATCTAGTCAGTCCGGGGGTAACATCAGGATTCGATTGAATTGATCCAAACTTTTCTCAGTCAACGCATCCCCGGCATCGTGTCCAACATGGCTGAACCGAAGCCGACCGTAGACCACCCTGCCATCACGGTCGGCGGCCCCGAAACCGGCTCACTCAATGAAGTACACATCAACGCCTCGGGTCACGTACAAGAGCTCCGCCAATCCTTCAGTCTATTCTCGCTCGCTGGCATCGGTCTCGTCGTCGGCAACGTGTGGCCCGCGATTGGAGGTTCTATCGTCGTTGCCATTGCCAACGGAGGGCCACCCGGCGTCATCTACGAGTTCATCGTCGTCTCCTTATGCTATTGGAATGTCGCCGCGTCGATAGCTGAGCTTGCCAGCGCGATTCCTTCCTCTGCTGGCGTGTACCATTGGGCTTCTGTCACATCTGGCAGTAGACGATGGGGACGACCGCTGGGCTTCTTCGCCGGATGGTGGAATTACTTTGCGTGGATTCTGGGAGCCGCGAGCATGACGTCTATATTTGCCAACACGGTGGTGCAGATGTATGCTGCGACGCATCCGCTTTTTGAGGCTCAGGCGTGGCATGTCTTTGTCGTATATGTTCTCTTTACAGTCGTCGCCTGCGCATTAGTTTGCTTCGGCAACAGGCTCATACCTGCGTTGAACAAGTTTGGCGTGTTCGCCATTGTCGCATTCTTCCTGGTCACGATCATCGTTGTGACCGTTATGCCGAAGAACCACGCCCCATCCTCATTTGTCTGGAAGGAATGGTCCGCATCGATTGGTTATCCGGATGGATTCGTGTTCATTGCCGGCATGCTCAACGGTGCGTATAGTGTCGGCGCAGTAGATGCTGTGACGCATCTGGCTGAGGAGATACCCTTCCCTGAGCGTAATGTGCCTATTGCGCTGGGGCTTCAAGTCTCAATCGGATTCGTCACAGGCTTCGCGTATCTCGTTGCTGTGCTATACGCGATCGATAATCTTACTTCGGTTGTGGAGGCTGCTTATCCCATTGCTGAGATCTACAGGCAGGCGACGGGCTCGGCCGCCGGGACATGTGGAATTCTATCTCTCATCATGATATGTATTGGTTTGACGGTCATTGGTCTTCATATCACCTGCGGTCGTACCTTATGGACGCTTGCGCGCGACGGTGCCACACCATTTCCGGGCAAACTCGGTCGCATCAGCTCCAGGTTTGAGATTCCGGTGGTAACCACTGTCATATCAGCTATCTTAATCACCATTCTCGGCGCTCTTTATGTTGGAAGCACGACCGCGTTCAATGCGTTCGTCAGTACCTTCATCCTTCTCTCAAGTAGTTCTTATCTGGCCTGCATCCTGCCAAATCTACTGACGGGGCGAAAGAATATTCGATACGGCCCCTTCAAGATGAAAGGCGCGCTTGGGTTTTTCGTTAATGGCATATCGTGTCTGTATATGGTGGTCTGGGGCGTTGTGTATTGTTTCCCTGCGGCATTGCCGACTGATGCGGGAACTATGAACTACGCGAGCTTGATCTGGGGTGGATTGAAAATCTTCATGGCTGCGTTTTGGTTCATTAAGGCGCGTAGAGGATACAACGGACCAACATTCGTTGGTGGAAGTGTCCCGAGCAGTTGAAGTGGTTACATTGCGTGTTGGGTTGGCAGAACACTGCAGGTTGATCTGACGCTGCATATTCCCATATATCTTCCCAAAATGATGGCGCGAGAATAATAATATGTAAATGGCGCACACATAATCAAGGAACACTGTTATAGTGGCGGTGATGATTTATGAGCGGAGTACTAGGTGACATGATTTCATGCGATCGGGAACACTTACGCATGACTGACGAGCAACGAGAAGCGGAGACCCCGACGGCATTTACCCAGAGAATTGCGATGTTTCTGCTTTATTCAGCTACCTCTGATGTATATGCCGCGTTCTTAACACAGCTGGCCTGAAATTGTAGTTGCATATTCCAATGCTGTTTCAGAATGTGCCGCAGACGGGTTCTTATAGTGCCATTATTGCTTGGGTTCTATTCCCACTCGTCGTGTATCGCCGAACGTGTGCACGCCCTGGATTTTCCATGACGTCGCAGGGAGTGTGCACAATAGCCATGAGCTATCTTCCAGAAGTGTTTTCCGACTGTTTGCAAACCAGTTGCATGTCATTTTGTCAGAGCTGTTTGTTGTTGACTGGCCTCCGTCTGGGCATGGCTCAAGTCGTTTGCGAGTGAGACGGGGGCGTCTTTGCGTGCGGCCTCAAACCGTCAGCCACTGTGTATGTCAAACAATGTCATTCTCGTCGATCTTTCTTGGTGCTTCTCGGAAAAAAATATTAAATTTGTGTCGCACCTACGGTTCCCTTTAATGGTAGCAACCATCCACGAAGGGAAGCCTGCGTGGTCATGCTTCGAGTCCAAAAGGTTATTGCTGTCCACACGCGTGTTGGGGAAACTGAACTGGCTTCAACAAAGCGTCGCCACTTGGATCCACCAAACACAGCACTCAAGCCCCCTTCTATTCATCCCCTGCTTAATTCTGGGAAGTCCGTCGTAAGCACACCAACAACATCTCGACAATGCCATTGGCAAAAGCTTGCGATGTCTGCTTCAAAAGAAAGGTATGCTTCTTCGCCAATGAATGGCTTCAATGCGCTGACAATTTCCCTAGATACAGTGCATTATACCGGGCGAGGGAGGGCGGTGCGACTGGTGTAGCCATCAAGATTTAGAATGCAAGTTCAGCAGACGGTAAGCTAAACAGTCAATGCTTCGCGCAGGGCCAGGCTCGGCCTGCACTTGTTAAGTTTTCATTTTGAGAATGAATTGCTGAGCTGTCGACAGCGCCAAATCGTCGAAAAATGTCAGTGAGCTTGTCGCCCGTATTGATCAGCTGGAGAATGATCTGGCGCGGGCTAAAGAAGTCAATCGCGCTGCTAGAGAGAAGCTCGAGGATGGCCGGTCAGCCCTACGCGTCGGCAGGAACTGGTATCATCGTGGAATGCTAATTAATTCACCCGCTGGTATTGCTTGGATCAAATCATCTACCGGGACGGACACTACAGGACTTGAGAAGCATCTACTTGTGACCCCTCGCTCCGCGTTTCTTGCTTACCCATCCCGGCCTGACAGCGGTGCAACGTGTGATATACCTGATATCAATTTAACCCACAGAATATTTGGTTCGGGACACAGTCCCTTCTTCAGCTTGAATATCGGGGTCGTTCATCCGCTTCTCTTTTCGGATACCTTGAATCTAGCGTACGCTGCTGTAAGGTCCCAGGAGCAAATTGCAGGCAAGGCGTGTTTGCTGGCAGCGTTTGCCATAGCGTCATACTTGAAGATCGATGATGGACTTGCGACTACTCAGGCTCATGACTTCGCCTCCAAAGCCCAGGGCTTTCTGGCGCTTGTTGATGAGAACTTGAGCTTGAACATGTTGCAAGCTGTCCTGCTGTTGGTAAGTTGTCTGTCACCAGTGTGAAAGAGTCGTCATAAATTCGATAGCTAAATCGAGCGTTCAGTACAAATATCGGATGACGATTGGTCAATACGATGCTGCGGAGGCATTACTCCAGATCGCTTGTCGAGTTATCACCGCGCTCGACGATTCTGCGCAGCGACTACCCGGGCCAGCAGTGGGCGAAGAGTCTACTGGCATCCGAAGGAGACACATTCGGCAACTCTTCTGGGTGTGCTACATCGCCGATAAGGATATGAGTCTGATGACCGGACAGCCGCCTCTTCTGGCAGATGAGTACATCGATTTAAGCGATGTTGAAGCAGATAATAACAGTCAAGAATATGGCGAGGCAATCGAATGCCACATTGCCTTCAAACTCCTCCCTTTCATGGCCAAAGACCGCAAACTTGGGTTGTTAAAGGCAAAGATCTTTCGACTGCTCTACTCCCCCAACGCTCTATGTATCGCAGACGGCGAGCTTTTGACCCGTATTCGCCAGCTTGACGATGACCTTGAAACCTGGCGCCTGAACATCATCCCTCATTTTCGCCCAACGCTTGGTTTACAGAGGAACAGCCGTGGGCCTGCATCTCTAAGGATACATGCGAACGCAGTTCTTCTGCAACAGGAGTACAACTGGATTACGACATTGATACACACCACTGTCCGAAGGTTTGGCGCAGCACAAGACCCAAATGCAGAGTTATCAGAGGATCTGCACCGAGTCATACACTCGAGTATCGACTTGGCACTGAGCGCGGGGCGAAACACGATAGATAGAATCAGTGAGCGTGCCGCCGTGCTTGGGCAAAGAAATTGGTATGTTCGACGCATTGACGCTTCGCAAGCCACAAATTATATGCTGAGTATGGCAGGTTTACCGTCTTTTACCCTGTCACCATGGCCATGTCATTATTTGTGAACATTCTTGTTCATCCAGCGAGTCAACAGGGCATTGCTGATCTGGAATGGCTAGAACAAGTGTCGCACTTTATCACTGGACTGTTGCCAAAGTGTTCACCCGAGGAAGCGGAACACGTGCGACAAGCAAGTGAGTTTGTGGCGGATTTGTTGAAGCTGGGTCATGGGGCAATATCTCTTGCCGCGGGGTGAACTGGAGATGTGCAGATGGGATACCATCGTCACCGTCTGACCCTTTACAACACTGCGCATATTGATGCACGCCGCTTCACGTCACGCCGCAAAGGTCTTGTCTGTTCGCGTGAGAACGGCGAGAATCTGGTGTAGGACTCCGGAGTAATCCGTGACAGCAATTGGTTTGACACGCACTGCCGCGCGGCTTACAGTCAAACACGAATAGATCCTCCTCACACCTCGCCAGGGTTTCGACCACTTCTGAAGGTGGCTATGGGCAGTCAGTATGAGTTATCCTAGTCAATTGCCATGGACACCCAACCTTGACTAATCGGAGATCGTCCCCGATTACCTAATCGGATCTCGACTTCTGGACATAATGGTGTTTAACCTTTAGCCAATCAAATTACAGCATCATTGACAATGAAGGTCCTCTATTACTGCTAAACATTAACGATACCGGGATTGAGGGCATTCAATGACGCTATAAATATGAGCTGCTTGAAGCCGGACTGATCTGTAATCTCGCTCATCTTCGTTCTACAATTTTTTACGAGACACGTAGAAAAGCATCAAGGTTCAGCCTCTTCCATTATGCCTCCATATTCTGGTCACTGGACTCACATCACGACTGAGCCTCGCCTCTGTCGGTCCTCCCACGCACTCTCTATACTTGGCACTCACGCGTATATCTTCGGAGGGGAGCTACTACCAAGACAACCTGTCGATAACCAGTTTGACATTATTGACGTTTCGAGTCAACCGAATGGTATGAGGCTTTCACATTTCCTTAAACGTTGTCATCGCGCGACCAATCACTAAAATTCGACCTACAGGTGGTTTGAACACATTTGCTGTTGCGGAAGCTCCGTCCCCGCGAGTTGGCGCACCTACTTTATCCGCTAATGGGTACATATGGTTGTTCTCGGGTCGAGGCGGCCTGGCCATGGATCCGATCGATGAACAAGGTGGGCTATGGCGATAAGATCAGAAAGACTCCACGTGGACTTTGGTCAAGACTACATCGAAAGAATACCCGCTTGCTCGGAGCTACCATGCTATGACATTCGATGGCGTGAACACCATCTACCTCCATGCTGGGTGTCCATCCAAAGGCCGACTCTCTGACCTTTGGGCATTCGATACCGAGAATTTGACGTGGAATGAACTCCCATCCGCCCCTGGCGCCGCACGTGGTGGCACGTCCATCACGTTCTGTGGCGGGAACCTCTACCGCATGGGCGGATTTGACGGGTCTTCAGAGCAAGGTGGCGCGGTCGATATTTTTGACCCGACAAACAAAACTTGGCAGACCATTTCTTTTCATCCTGATGGAATCCATGGACCAAGCCCCAGAAGCGTAGCTACATTGGTTACCGTGAATATTGCAGGGGAACCTTTGCTTCTTACCATGTTTGGTGAAGGCAATCCTTCATCTTTGGGCCACGCAGGAGCTGGTGGTATGCTCGATGACGCCTGGCTGTTTGGTATCAGAGAGTCTGCCTGGATGAAACTCTTAGTCAACGGTGATGTCCCCTCTGCGAGAGGTTGGTTCCCTGCAGATGTGATTCGTGGAGACGGACATGATGCTGTTGTGCACGGAGGTCTAGCAAAGGACAATTCGCGACTGGGAGATGTCTGGAAGTTGCATTTCAAGTCGAGTCGCTGAGAGTGGTCAATATGGGCTTGAAGACGGCTAATCGAAATCACAAAGATGGCCAGGGCTCACTATAATAAGCCGACTCAAGCGGAGGTAACCAAGCGGCACTCACTTTATTTTTGAAAAATAAATCTTCCTCTAGCTGAGTATATCTACCTTCGACAGCACGAAACCTAGCTAGTCAGGTGTAGTCTGGCGTGGAAATAATAAACCTTCAGTGATGAGTGCCCTCTTCCCAGCAGCCATTTGGTCTGTTTGACACACAGACAGTGGTACAAGTGCCGCGGATATTCACATCCCTCACCAAGCCAGACACCCGGTTGTCGCCATCCACGTCCATTTTGCACTCTTTATTGACGGTGTTGGCTGCCACGAGAAGTTCAAAAAACGTCTCATCCTTGGGCAGTTCAGTAGCCCAAGTAACGCAACATCTCTTGTGTCCCACACCATGGCACCACTCTCTGGGCCACGCTGGGACAGGGGCCGTAGGGCTGTACAGTGCACCGATGGCTTTGGCGCAAATGTTAAAATCTGTGAGGTTGTCATTGTAGCATTTAGGGCCGGCATGTGCTTTGTGGCAGTACTTCAAATCGTCGTCGCGCTTGAAAAGTTGTTGCGACCTGGGAACAGATTAGACACATTGCGACGTGCCTTGAAGAAGAAACAAGTCAAAATCCGACAAGAAGTGATTCATACCAGAGGAGCGAACTGCTATCGTCATTGGGGCTTTGCAAGGTTGCGTCATCAGTCTTTACCTCCGGTGGCACGGCAGCGCAAGCTGCCAGCCCGAGGTAACTGGAAATAGCAAGTGCGGTGACTCTCATTGTGACTAAATAGTTGAGATATGAGTGTCGCGAATTAGAGTTCAAAGTCGCCAAATCTGATGAGAGATTGAGATTGTCTCTTATAACTGTTTCTCTGACCAGTCAGCGTTGTTTCCAATCTGTCTGTTTCTGCAGCTTGCGTATCTGCCTTTTATACAATGCAACGCAACTGCATGGACGAGCAGCTAGCGACTTACTATGGTTGACTAGGATGAAATGCCGCGCCTTGCTTTCCCCTTGTCGGCATATTGCGAATCCTTCGACAAGGCTGTTATAGGCGCAGTGTTATTTTCGGCTAATGGGGGCCCTTCTTCCCTCATTAAACTATTAATTTGCGCCAAATATTCTTCGCCTCCTTAATTTTGTCCTTCATCCTTTTCATCCTTTCATTGATAGGGCCGGTATACCGACTCTACAAATGACTTATTTTTAGGCACGACAATCCGGCGCTGTCCCTCGCAACTGAATATCTTGGACTATCTCTCACATTATACCTCACATGATTTTATCCAGCATCTTGAAACACATTGTCATGCCATGCACCTTTTTGAACTAGAGTTTAGACCAATTCGGTCCCACTCCCCATGCTCAATTTGTCAAGCCAAAGGCGATAGCTCGTTCCGGACCGGGAGCTGAGTAGAAATTTTTCGTATTCTATAATACTTGAAACCGGTATAATATTTCAACGAAAAGCATTGCCTGGATGTCGCTGGAATGATAAATACAACCAAGCCCCCGACACCCACTGCACCACAGTCCACAACTTCAGCACACGTTCATACATTTTACGCACAGAGACGACCCAATCTCGCTGACTGCAATATAAAACTCTTCTCAAGTTTCCTACCCTGACAGCCAAAAAAAATGCTTCTTCGCACTTTTGCAGCCCTCGGTGCGATTGCCCCGATCACGGGCATCATGGCGTTTGACTTCTCGAGCTCTCATATTCCTCTGCAGTGAGTATTATCTACACACCCGGCAGATGTCTCTGACCACGTCGGCCAAGTCGTTGGTGTCGTTATATTGACAAAAGTCCAGGGCGGGGCCACCAGGTTCTCGCGACGACAAATACCTTGAAGACGGTTTGGACCATGTGTGGTCTGGCGATGAGCTTGAAAGAGCATTGGCCGACAGAAAACGAGTGTGTAAGCGGCCAAAGATTGATTGCTACGGTTCACATCTTCCAGACGTCACAGCTTGCGACGCGCTGTGGTTATCAGGCGAGTTCCGTGAGAATGAGCCGATTGATCCAACATCCAGGGAAATTACCCTCAACAACAACAAAGGTAAATGCTACGTCACTTGGTCGGAACGTGTTGAAAACCTCTCAGCAAAGGAGATGCTAGAGATTGGCGGCGCTATCAGCAAGCATTGCGAGGGAAAAGATAAAAACGGCAACCGTGTTCTCAAATCTGGTATCTACCGAGGTGTCAGTTTCAACAGCAAGTGCATCTCTGTTTGCCTCTCCGACGGGCCAGACGGCTGCAAATGATAACGTCCCGTTGTCTGACTTCGTAGTGGAACGTATACAAGGAATTTTAGATCTCTAGCTAGAGGGCAGTTCTATCAGTCTATTTCGGGGGTGTTGAGGAATTGTTGTCACATTCTCGTCAAGAGTCAGATACCACCTCTAAAAAAGCAGCTTTAAAACAGTTCTATTACTACCCAAAGTCGCACCGAAAGTCCTTTATTGCTTACAAAAAGCAGTCATCAGCTTGCCAACATCCATGGTACTCATGCTCCAGATGAAGCTGAAATTAAAGCTTGGAGTCATTGCCATCTTCGCCCTCGGCTTTTTCGTCGTCATAGCCAGCAGTACGTTCAAGCCAGAGCTCATACCGGTCGGCAAGTCCTCAAAGTTTCATCTAGCAATGACCAGTTGTTCGCGCATATTACTCGAAGCGAAATGAGACCATGCTTACGTGCACCGTCTTTATGATTGAGACCGCTGTAGCAATTATCGCTGCATGCCTTCCGCGTAAGCTCTCCGTCTTTCTGTTCAATTGCTGATTTGACGCTTTTCATGCTCGCGGCTCTGCAGCACTTCGAAGTCCTTTCATCGGGCCTGCGTCTTTAGCCGGCACGAAGTCGAATCGCGGACACTACGAGCTGTCGTCGGGCGGATGGCATCGCAGTTGGCGCACGCCTCTCAGCTGTAACACTGAAGTAATAGCAGGCAGTCATAATAAAGAAAACTTATCGGAGAATGAAAAAGATCTAAGAATATCGGGAGCGAGGGCAGCAAACTTGATAAACGACAAGAATGGCGACATCATGGTCAATACGACCGTCCAGGTGCATTATGAGGCTAATCAGGAACCTGGACGGAGTGCATCTAGGCTCGATCATTTCTGAAATACAAACGGCCGACGTTGTCAGAATAATGTTATACTGGGAGTGTCGAATAATACAAGTACTTTAATGGATCAGTCCGAGAAGAATTGAGATTATTGTATTTCTCTCGTGTCTTCCATGCTCAATTCCATTGACAAGAGACCTGGCAGCTGATTCAGCACAGAAATTAAGAGCCGCAGATGCCAAAGCAAACACTTGGTCAAAATCTAGGCGTCTCAAAGCCTGGAGGAAGCGAGGCAACCCGCACAGAGCAACGAAGATGCCCTGGTGATTCGTTCGATTTGCTTCGCTCAGCTACAGCTTGCTCTGTCCAACAGCCGACCCAGTATCTTGGGGCTCAACCAGACTAAGAAGTTCTGCCTCTAGAATGTATTTGCCCTCTTTGTATTTCTTCTCGTCGACTGGCGCACTATCGTATTTCCATCCCACCGTTGTCTTGCACTTCATACAGGCGATGTCTCGCACAACGTGTCTGCCGGTCGTCATTTCGCGTTCTTCGGGGCTTTCACACACGATGTTGAAGACGTCCTCGATCAGGATTGCCTTGCCGTGGAAACCTCGAAAGTTCTATAGGTGATTGAAGCATGGATCAGTTCCCTAATCACACCCGCAACGGTATTTTTACACGAGAGTGGAAAGCAGAAGTACTTACTCGACTCATCACATTGTTTTCCCTGGCCAACGGGCTGTTGCAGCCGTTGCAGCTAAAGATCCGGTCGTTAGTGGCACTCATGATCAACGATATCTATCTTCAGACTTGGATGACAAATGGTATAATTTCAGATGTAAAGACTAGATTGATAAATCATTCTACTGAAGAGATTCGAAGGCTTAGACTGCAGCCCTACAATGGCGGGGTCTGACAACGGCTTGCATATAGCTTGCATCTGATGATCACCGCCACAGTTGTTGCCTGATTCTTACACGGCCACAGCCCGTTGTCAGCAGCATTACCTCCGGCGCTACAGTCGAGGCCGTTTTCTTGTGTGTGAGACGAGTGGGAAGCTCAGCCGTTGACTGCCGACCACAAACCAGTCGAAATAACAAGTCTGCGTCCATGTAGGTCGCAATACCACTGTGTGCTTGAACAGTCGGTCTACATTACGTGAAACAGCTTGTTAGAGATAGCGGGCAGATGATACTTATTTTACAGTAGACCCAATCATATGAAACCACAAACGAGCATTACTTCAATGAACAAGACACTGTTCACAAGGGACTTAAACAGTATAGAGGATCGGAAAGTGCCTGCAACTCATGTGCGCTCAAAAACTAACTGCATAATGTCGAGAATGAGAAGTAATATTACCCATAGATGTATTAAACGGATCAGTGCGCATACTCTTGACTCGAGCCACGTTCCGTGCTGATGACGTAGGTGGTTTTTGGATTCAATACCAGCAATGTGGTGACCGCAGATACCAAACTGAGTTTTCGACAATAAATTAGCATACGTTGCTAGTCGACTCTGCATCAGGAACGCAAGTCCCCTGTTTGACGCAGTCTTTGCTCTGTTCAGCGCATTTTAGCCACAGAGACTTAAACTTCCAACCCTCGGACCATAATGACCTGCAAGTATCTCTGCTGGTGTAGCCATACCCGTACCATTTTCCCGAGCAGCCAGGCTGTTGCCAATAGCTGATCTGGACCTGACCATTTGGACAATTGCCAGAACTAGCAATATTAAGACTTGCAACTTGGCAGTTTGTATCTATGCACATGCCGTCCGTGTTAGATTGTATTGTAATATTATTATGTATATCACCTGTACAATCTGCATGGTAGCGGCTTTTCGCTTGGAACGCCAGGGAAGTATCTTGTGAGTCTGAGCAAATACCCTTTGTCGGCTCTGCATGCGGTGTGCATGTTCCCTTGTGCACGCAGTCTTGGCTTTCATCCATACGCCTGACCCATAGACTTAAAACTCCAGCCATCTGACCATAAAGACCTGCAGGTATCTCTGCTTGCATAGCTATACCCATACCATTCGCCAGAACAGTCAGGGTTTTGCCAGTAGCTAATCTGTACTTGACCATTGGGACAATTACCAGTACTAGCGATGTCAAGGCTTGCAACCTGGCAGTTTGTGTTGACACACATGTCGTCTGTATTAGATTGTACGGTGACAGCATTGTTTGTTTTGCCAGTACAATCTCCATGATAGTGTGATATGAAATGAAATGCAGCGAGAGGAAGAACAGGTAGGAGTGACGACAAGACAGATGGTGTTGCGGAAGAGCTTGTGCTTGAAGTTTGGGTTGTGGTGGGACTGGATGGAGTTTGAGTTGTGGTGTAACTGTATGGAGGCTCGTTGCCTTGCACAACATTAAAGACATTGTTCCCGCCACATGTTTCAGAGGCGTTGCCAGCGCATGGAACATTGCAGTCTGTGGGCGATGAACCCAGATCTCCCTTGACGTATTTTCCACACCAACACTCGATCCCAGCCTTGAAACCAAACGTATCGATAATCGGCGGCCCAACACGCGCCTTCACAATCGAGGCGGGTGAGATCATTGCCCCCAGGAGAAGGCAGTTGGGTTTGAAATGGATAATTTGACGCATCTTTATAGCAACCGAGATCCGTCCAGACAGGAGAAGGAGCTTGAGTTGTGGTAGAGATGGTGCTGGATGTGGAAGACCGGGTGGTGGTCGATGAGCTGGACCTTTCCGCCATGACAGCAACACAATATGAATGCTCGCCCCAACCCTTGCAGTCGAGGGAGATGGAAGGATTCCAGCGAGAGAATGTCTCTGAGAGACTCCCCAGGTGTTGCGAATGGACTCGCAGGTCCAGTTGCCATCATTATCGTACCAGTAGCTGCAGCCCTTAATAGTGCGGATATCGTAGCTCAAATTTGGCTCTTTGTTGGCGACGGCCAGGTGTAAAAGGCTGGCAAGCCATACAGAGGAGAAGACTGGTGCTAATTTCATTTTAAATACGAAATCAGACTAAATGATGAAAGAGAAATGAAGAAAAAAATAAAGTGGATGAGAGCAGAAAAGAGAAAGAAACCGTGATAAGATCAGAGGATTATCAAGGACAGTAACAAGAGTGTGTGTCAATGTGTTTGATGGCTCCGTGTCAAACGACACGAAGGAAGAACAGGAAGACGAGGAAGAAGTAGAATAAGCCTGGCGACCGATGAACGGCGACAGATAACAAGACTGCTTTTCAAAGCAGTGGGAACAGCAGAGGATCAATAAATTTCTCACAACTTCCTGTATAAGGGGGGCTCTTTTGGGCTTCAGGGCTCTCTGACTTTCTCAGACATCCTGAGGATGCCTGAAAAGGAAACAAGCGGCAACAGGCCAAGAGGTCTCGTAAAAGCGGCGTTGGAACTTTTAGCCCCCGCGCTGCCTCGCCACGGGGGCTCAAGCGGAGCAGATGTGGAGGTAATTAAATCCTTCCCGCAAATGACCGAGCCGAGTGGTTTTCGCAGCCTGGTAGACGTAATAGTGTGCAGCACATAATGCTAATGAGGCCTGTGACGGCCCGAGAGGGGAATTTCGAGCAACATTCGGCGATTGTTCCGCTACACCGGATACACCCGCCAGGTCGAACAGCTGAGGGAGGCCTTTTTAGTTTCTATTTTCTATTTTCTTTCTAAGGGCGAGGTTGGTTGGGTTGGGTCGGAGTGGGATACAGACTTCCAAGGTCCCATTCGATCAGTAAAGATATGGCTGTAATGTCATAACCTACACCTGGAACATTTGCATCATCCCGACGTGAATAGGATTATAGGTGTGAATTACAACTATCCAAAGGTTATATGAACCTCCATCTGTTTCAATTCCAGCGTAGTGCTATCGCTCACGGCCGAGGTGCGCATCCCTGTATAGGCACCATGAAATCTTTTGTGGCTTCCCACCTCTCTATGGGTGCTAAGTGTTTTTTCGCTTCCGACGTTGCCTCGTGGTTGATGATCACATTATCCACTAAGTTTTTCCTGTACTCGTACGTCGAGTCGTTTGGGCTACCGTCCTTTATTCGGTCCATCGTTTTTTTATAGTCGAGCACCTAGCGACCTTTGGGCAAGAGTATAACAGAGACTTTGAACTTGTTCCCTACATTGTTCAACCGTGGAATGAGATCCTGTTGAAGATCGGCCCTGCGTTCGATGACCACGCCATCCACGGCGACATCAAGTCTTTTGAATGCATCCTCGTTCGCAATGATCTCGTCCGCAGACATGCCTTGCTTGATCTGGCCAACTCTCTTGGCAATTTGGTCAACGGATGGAAGGTAATCCAGGCCATCCTTCACCATGCAATAAGGATGAGTCTTCTTGTTACCAATTTTCAGGTCATCCATTGTATCTGCCGCATATTCAACGTCGAAAACCACCGTATTCTCCCCGACTCTTCTCCCGAGAAGAGGGGTTGTTCTGTGGTTCTCCTTTTCGACTCCATCCAAGGGTTGCCCTTTCATGTAACCTCTATTCCCACTGATGTGGCTGAGAAACTCTCGCAAGCTGCAAGTGTCTGGAATCGTCTTGCCTTTGATGACGGTAGAAACTGTTCCCTTGCAGTGCTTGTATTTGGACTCGCCATTTCCAGGATCCAAGCATTTGTGAGTTTCGAAGTCGGCGGACGCGCACTTAACCCCGATGATGCGATCTTTCTCATCCAGATTCAACTCCAAGCGGTAAGCCAGGAAATAAAAAACATTTTGATAAACATGGCGCAGTTTAGCTTCAGCTATGCGTACGAAAATCGTTGTTAGGATGAGAAAGAGAGGGACACGCATATTGCTGATGAAGAAATGAGGGAATGCAGAGGTGTAAATTAAACAGAAAATTAGAGATACAGAGGGGTAAAAATAAAATAGGAGAGTAATAGTGAGGGTAAGAGTTGGTGCCAGGGTGGGTGAGGGATGGAGGCGGGAAGAGAGGACATAAAGCATTCTCAAATTCCCCTTGCCAGGCTCAGATGGCTGACCAGCCCGATGTTAACCCCTGAACTTCTCGGCTTGCTCCATATATCCGGACCCTTGTACTCCGTGCCTGAGATGACTCAGGTGGGTTGCCCGGGAGCTTTTGCGAAATTGAAGCAGCATACGGTGCCTTCAATAAGAAGCCGATACTGAATGGTTTATTGCATATTGCTTTCATAAAGATCATCTATATTCCTGTGCTTGTGCTATCTATAGACACTCTAGGCTCGGCGTCCCACGACGGCCGGTGCTTCTCGAGAAACTCGGTGGGATTCTCTAATTCCTGGTCAGAGGCCCCGAGAATATCTCTTGTTTTCCTATCCCCCACGCATCGTTTCCAATCTTTGTCTGGGAAGTATGCTTGGGCTCGCTTCTGCTGCACAAGCTTGTACACGCGAAGGTAACTTGTTGGCGTGAGCCATTCTTCCTGCGGCTTTTTATGGCTAATGACTCGAGCATAAAACGATGGCGGTTCCGAGCCATACGGACAATTATACAACTCCTCAAAATAATCAAACCATTCGTAGTCTCCCGCCCAGTGAAAGAATTTCCTTCCAGCCGACCTGACATTCAGCATTTCAAATGTGATGTCCTTCAGGAAGGGTAGATTGTTTTCAATCCATTCAGCATTTCTTTCATCCCCGTGGGGATCGTCATCATAATCACCTACCTAAAAATAGTATGAGGTCTCGAGCGTAATCGTGATAATTAAGTGCTGCGTCTGCCTGAACCACACATGGTTGCGAATGAGGTAGAAATCGAAATTTGTACATCGAATAGTGTCGATATCAAAGCGAAACCAGCTTGGCAACCCTCCGCTCGGCCTGAGCGGCTCGGCAAAGACAAATCGGAGAAAGGCGCGTGACTCTTTGCACGCAAGGTATGCTGCGGATGGCTCGACCACAAAGAGTAGGCGGGAGCTACCATCTGCAAGCGCCACCTGGCCAGAGTATTGAGTATAATCTGCAAAGAATTTTTTCCTGGACCAAAGAATACCATCAGTGTCCGCATCCGCATCCGCGTCCTCGGTCGCATCTCCAGTGTCATCAAACTCCTTCCCTCGGCTGGAGTATCGAGCAGAATTCTCACAAGAATTCATCAGTCTGCGGGGTTTATGAGGGCCCTCATCTGCATCCCACTCATATGGACCCGGCTCCCAACCTGGATACATCCGCGCAAAAGACTCGACATACTTTTTGTCCACCTCGACTTCTGATTCTTGTCGGGCAAACCTTAGGGTCATGGGGCCGAGTGTGGCCAGCCATATTTTGCGCCGGATTTCGCTGGGCAATTGAAGGAAAAGTGGAAACATGTTTGCTTCGCGGTATCCCTGGCCGGAAATGGTCTACTAGATACAATCTGCAAGGTAGAAGTAGCGTGTGAGGGAACGGTGAAGGTACAGATTAAGAAGAAAAATGGCAGGGCTGGCAAAATCCCGCTTTGACAGTTTTATGCACGTGCACAAATGCAGCCCACCATTGTGCCTGTTAAGCCGTCAACAGTCAGTGCCTTGCTCGCGGTTCACGGGCATCAATTTTTCCTCGGCCGCTTGTGAAAGTACCAGCTTGCGGGAATTAATGAATGGTTCCACTAACACGGCCTGCAGTATGGATAGCGCAAGGCCAGGTAGTTACTCGCAAGCTTACTTTTTTCGTTAAATAGCGCGTCACAAGTTCCATGGTGAGAATTAAACTAGAAAGAATACAGCATGGTTATATTAAAGTTGGTAAAGTTTCAGGGGTTTAGCGGGGATAATTGTCGGGCAAACGAATTTCGAGATTGTCACTAGCTCGTTTATGCATTTTCCTGCCGTCACAGGGACTTGTGACTTCACGTCGCGCTCATGTTTTCGGCCAAAGAAAAGGGGACGGGTTGGTCGGCTCTGGCCCTCACGCAACCAACAACCATGTGGGCTAACCACAAGGGTGTAAATTTTCATGCATTCTCCACACCTCGGCGGTCGCTTACCAGCCGCTGATGTTGGAGGGTACTGCTCTAGGTAGTTAGCGTCCGTTGATATATCGTGCTAATGACGAACCACCGACCAACCTCATTCCAATTTGAGCGACTTGCATGGCCGCAAGACCTTTGTTTCTCCATCATGACCCTACAGCCTTGCCGATTTTGCCGGAATTTTCTTGGCAATGACAGTCCAGCTCTTGAACTTTTGTAACGGCGGATTCAATGCCAGCTTTCGCTCCAGTGACGTGCGTTCTAGTGACCTGATCCTGGTGAGGAGTTAGGCACTACAACCCCAGGCGCCGGAACGGCCGCTCATTTTCTCACCCGCGGTGGGAGACTGCCCTGCGGCTCAACTTTGCTAGAGTGGAGGGTATTCTACTGACTGGACTCAGTATGGGGTCAATCCACAGTCACAATAAGCCATTGGTTGGAGTGTACGATGGAGTTCAGCCCTGTTCTCTCTCCTTTCATAACTGAAAACAGAAACCAATCTCCTGCGTATCCACCGGACCCGAACGAGCCGGCCCAACCATGCCCAGCCGCGCCGTCCGAAATTGGGGTCGCTGCTTTAAGGTCGCATTTTTATTTCCATTTTGAGTCAACACAGTGGCAGCATCATTGTCGGTATCCATCAGGGCAACGACATGTACTGACTCCATCGTGAAGCGAGCAAGCCAGACTCGTTGCTCGTGCCGTGTATCATTTGCCATGCGTCAATTTTAGGACATGGTGAAGTCTGCTCATTTGATGAATTTCGCATTTTTTTCGTGTATTTCCGTCTCTTATTCTCACTTCCCCTTTCATTCATTGCGCGTATCATTTCAGCGATCAAAATCTCTCAGTTTCTTCCCACGCACTCTTTGACATAGTCCACACTCATTTCTTCCATCTTTTGTTCTTTTATTTTCTGTCTTTTCTGTCTTCTATTCTGTTACCTAGGACATTACATTAACAATGAGGATCTTTATTTCATTTCTACTATTGCTGCTGTCCGCGGATATAAATGCAGATGATTCACCGCGGGATTCCAAGGCAGGTACGTGTCCAGAGGAGGATGAAGAAGAAAATAAAAAACGACAATAAATGCCCAAGAAGGGGAAAAAGTGAGATGCAAACTAATGCAATTTTTCAGCGGCCCAAGGGGGAACATTTTCCCTCATTGACAAGTTTGTCGAACAATGGAAGCTTGATCACCCTTCCCTCAGCCACGAGCAAGTCTCGCAAATTCATGCCACGGCTCAGCAGATGAAAGACAACCTGTTCAATCCACCACCTCCTCCGCCACGTGTCACTGTGCCCGTGAGTAAGCCGACAAATGTGCCTCTACCTGATAAGACATGGTTTGCCAAGATCGTAAACAATATCACGAGCGGCATACATGGCGCAAACTCGACATTGGAAAGAGCATTCCAAATTGTTCGACAGGCTCAGCGAGAAGCTGAAGCCCGAAATAAGGAGCGCTTTGCTAATCCTCGCGTCAATAACTACTACGGTCGTCCCGTTGCTGGCTCTAATAAGGCTCGTGCCCTGGATAATGCGTCCCTGCACATCAATGAAACGGTGACTGCCGCCGCTGCCATCGTCGCGGATGCTACTGCCGCCATCGCTACCGGGATCGACCATTCCAAGTATGTTTTGCCGCCTCAAGTCGCCGCCAAGCTTGCCCAAAACGGTGGCGAATCATATTTGGCCAAGCGAGCACCCTCAGGCGCAGGCAGATCCTGGTGGATGGAGACCATTGCCCGCGAGGGTAAAGTTCCCTTTGGTGGCTCTGGCAATAACGGGTACAAAGTTTTTAGAAATGTCAAAGATTATGGTGCAGTGGTATGTGATTGATGCAAATGTGTCCTGTTGAACTGTGCAGCATACTGATATTAGCTTCGAAGGGCGACGGCAAGGCAGACGACACCGATGCCATCACCAAGGCCATGTCGGATGGTGACAGATGCGGTGCTAACTGCGGTTCATCAACCATCAAGCCTGCCATTGTGTATTTCCCATCTGGGTATGTATCAAGCAGCTTTCTTTAGGTCAATTCGCTATCAAAAGGCATAATGCTAATATCATTCCCATAGCACCCATCGCGTTCGCCAAACCGTTCCCATGTACTATAATACTCAAGTCATTGGTAATGTATGTCGTCACTTGTTTCTACCGGCCCATAATGAGAAGAAATGAAATTGATCAAAATCTTCCAGGTCAATGATTTGCCTGTCATCTTGGCAGACGAAAACTTTGTCGGTTTGGGTGTTCTTTCGTCTGATGAATATACCGGCGGCAATGGGGGTGCAGACGAGTGGTACATCAGGTACGTCTGAAGAAGTTTCCCATTTGTCCTATCACAGATAAGGGAGGGTGGTGCTGACAAAAAACAAAATAGAATAATTTTCTTCGTCAAATTCGCAACTTGATTATCGACACTAGCAAGGCGAAAATGAAGAGCATTGCTGGACTCCATTGGCAGGTAGCCCAAGCAACCAGTATTTATAATTTTCAATTCTGGGGATCCAAGAACAGAAGCAAGGAACACATTGGTATATGTAAGTTCTGCTTTCCCTTCATTTAGTCTGCCCTTTATTATATAGGGAAATTTGTAGCCCTCACTTATCATCATTCTTTTATCCATCTAGTCGCGGAGAATGGCAGTGGTGGCTTTATGGGCGACCTAGTTTTCTCAGACACCACAATTGGTATTCGATGTAAGTTGTCATGTGTAGAGATATATCCTCGTTCGTTCGAGCTGATGAAGCATCTTAGGCGGAAACCAACAGTTCACATCTCACTCTCTCGCCTTTGTTAATGTCGGCACTGACGTTGACCTCCTCTGGGATTGGGGATGGACGTGGAAGAATATGTACATCTTTAACACAGATGTTGGCTTCAACATGAAAGGCGACTACAGGGGCGGATCCATGATGATCCTGGATAGTCATTTTGAGACGGTCAACCTAGGTATCTCTATTAAAACGCAAAAGGGAGCAACGGACGCAGAACAATTCTCCATGACCCTGGAGAATATCATCATGAGCGGCGTAAAGACCATGGCCATCCATGATTCTTCCAATACCGTGCTTGAGGGAGGCTCCTCAACCATTGAATCCTGGATTCTTGGCAGAATCTATGATGATGATAATAAAGAAGGTACCTTTGTCAAGGGTAAAAAGTCGACCCTCGCGAAGAGGGAGCCCACTCTCGTCATGACAAATGGTGTTTCCAAAGATGGATACTTTATCCGTAGCAAGCCTCAGTACGAGAACAAGCCAGCGGATTCTTTCCTCAGTGCCCGTTTTGCAACCAAAGGTAAGCCTTCTTCACAGCGAGTAGGGTAGATAAGTCCTGGATAGAAAGAGCTGACCTGGCTGTATTAAGGCGACGGCGTGACTGACGACACGTTTGGTTTGGCATTGGCCGCTATCGTTGCTTTGGAGAAAGGTAAAGCTCTTTATATCCCGATGGGATCTTACATTATTACCAGTGCAGTCAATGTAAGTTTTGTTGCTATTCCCTCGAAGCAACCTAATGTTGACTGTATGTTTTCTACTTGTTGTTTTAGTTTCCCCTTGGCTCCATTATTGTCGGCGAATGCTGGGCTCAACTTGTAGCCAAAGGAAAAGGAAGTCGTGCCATTTCTTAATTTTTTTTTTTTTGAATGAAATGATGAAAGATATTAATTACCTGTAGTATTTTCAAGATGCTTCCGATCCGCTGCCTCTCGTTACCGTTGGAGACTTCGGTGAGACCGGTTCCATTGAGATTCAAGACTTGCTCTTGACCGTCCAAGGACCAACGACTGGCGTTATCCTCATGGAGTGGAATATGGCACAAGATAAACAAGGATCAGCGGCCATGTGGGGTGAGTGGATATCTCGTTGAATTTCGTCATTATTCATTATTCATGACCTAACCACGCATCAAGATGTCCATTTCCGGATTGGTGGTGCGGCAGGCTCACAGCTACAAGTCTCAGATTGCCCAAAACTGACCGGAGCCGTCAACCACAAATGCATGGCAGGATCTATGATGCTACATATGACCACCAAATCGTCAGGATACTTGGAAGATGTTTGGGCTTGGGTTGCTGATCATGAACTGGATGGTGGTCCCAGCCAGACGCAAATCGACGTCTACGTAGCGAGAGGTACATATGAGCCTGATATACAACATTTGCTTATGTGGATGATACTTATATAGATGTAGGGATCTTGGTTCAAAGTACACAGGGTCCAGTCTGGCTATATGGTACGTCGTCTGAACATGCTGTGCTCTACCAATACATGATATACGGTGCAAGCAACGTTGTTATGTCAATGGTAAGTTATTCAAGAGATTTATTCCTTATTCTTTTTTTTTCCACGAACTTGTTTTTCTCCTTTGCGGCGTCTGCATACATGGCTAACAGCGGTTGCAGATTCAAACGGAAAGTCCATATTACCTTCCGGATCCGCAAGCTCCTGAGCCCTTCACAAACATTACACGATTTGCCGGTGACCCGGATTTCAAAGATTGCGACGCTTCCAACCCCCATTGCGCAGCAGCTTGGGGTCTCTCCATCATCAGCTCTACCAACGTCCGCGTTTATGGAGCTGGGTTGTATAACTGGTTCCAGCGATACACTCAGCCATGCGTCGATGCGCAAAACTGTCAGCAGCGAGTAGTCAAAATCAAGAACAGCGGCCAAGTCTGGATATACAATTTATACACCATCGGGACTGTGGAAATGATCAATCACGGGGACGACAAGCCTGTCTTGGCCAAGGCTAACACAAACACGAATGAGCACCCATTTACTTCCGTCGTCAATGCTTGGCTTCTTGCCTCCACTGGAGAGTACATGTATCATAATTAATTGTCTTTTTCCATATTTTCGCTAATAGACTCTCCCAGGGGGTCAAAAGAGAAGATGACGAGGACTCGGATGATGACGAGGACTACGGAACACTCGCTGACTGCAATCGCTGGTACGATTCACTCGAACAAATTCAGGATGCTTATGATTCCATTCCGCAGGAATGTCTCAACAAATATCTGTCCAAGGCCTTTCAGATGAATCTCACTAGCAGCATAAACAAGTACGACAGTATCATTCAAAACGACTACCACTCTAAATTTGTCATCTATCACGACATCGTCCAGACCCAAGTTATTAATCAGATCAAACGGTACATGCTCAACGACAAGGCTATCGGTTGGCACTGCGCCCAGCCGCAGAAAAGAAAGTGTTGCAACCAGTGTAGCGATAATGGAGGAAACTACATGGATCCTATCTGCTTTAATCTAGGCTGCTTCGGATCTGACAAAGGATCGTCCACGAAATGCAGCGACGGCGGAGACAAAGTAGTGCCCTGTCCCGATCAAGTCGGGGATTTTCCGGACGCCTATAAGTGGGTGCTAGACGAGCCGGACAAGTTCTACAAAAACCTAGCGGACAATTATGGCATACCTAAAGAATGGATCGAGTTTACGGATTATGATGTCTACTACAACTATGGCTGCGTCTGGAATCAGCACGACGAGAGCGGGAAGGACCTCGCGCAGTGCCAGAAGGATAGTGACGTCTTTTGGAGAAACTACCCCAAGCTGAAGGATAATTTCGATCTCAAGGACCCGTCGGATATCATCAAGAGCGCTTATGACAAAACAAAAGCGTTACTAGCGAAGAACGAGATGCAGATGACAATGGCAGAATTTCACTTTGTCTCCTGGAGTGATATTGCCAACACGCTCGCTCTGCCGGCCATGTCGCTGAATGCTGCCGTCCAACACATGGAATGTATTGTCAAAATTGCCAACGAGAAGATTGAGCAAGATCGCAAGCAAGGTATCGCGTCTATAGTCACCACCGTTCTCTTCTTCATCCCATTTGTTGGCGAAGCCGCCGGCGCCATTGGCTTGGCAACACTGCGCACTATTATCGACCTTGCTGGCACCTTTGCCGACATAGGATATAGCATCTATGATACCATCAAGGATCCTCAGAATGCGCTGTCCAACATAATGGGCATAATCTTTGCCGGAGGAGCGCTGAAAGGGGCTTTCTCAGCGGCGTCGGCCGAGTGGAGGGCTCTTAAGCAAGATAAGGTTGAAAAACTGCCACCGACATTTCTTAAGGATGTAACTGCCATGCGAAAGATGCAGGCTTCATGTAAACTATAGCAACTTAGTGGTGTAAGGGAGGAATAAAAGCACTACGTCTCAGGATCAAACAGATGCGGGCTTGAATATCTCGTGCTGTACAAAACATACACTATGCAGAAGGGGCAACGTGAGCTCCGCACAGTTTCGTTGTCCCCTCTGTGACAGTCGAGTTGTCAAAAGACGATCGCGTTGGCGGAAATGAACCGGTGCGGGCCGACGTCATCGTCAACATTCGCCAACGCATGCCTTCGATGTAGCTTGCTAATGTGGCATCGGCATCATGGAATACTCTTCAACACTTTGCGACATCGTACTATGATATTTTGCCGCTCAAATCACATAGATTCCACCTTGTGGTGACTCTCGTTGGCCACAGCCACGATTTTTCATTACAGGTACGCCATGACACACTGACGGCCTCATTATTATTACCCCGCTTGACAATGGCTCGCGATCATTGTTAGTCTACTATTCTCCTCTGACTGCATAAAATACTATACATGGAGAAATCAAATCAAATCTGCCTGATCCGGACTGACTGAACATTGTCTAAATCAGTGCCGTGACAATATCCAGCACGATTTAAGTGTCCGGACTTGTAGACCTGACAATTGGTGTCTGTAAATATTTCAAAACCAAAGTCCCCTCTTCTCTGGAGCTGCTCTAGCTGTAAACTCCGTGTGCCAGGTGGAATCTCTCGGCAATAGCCCACTTCATGATTAAACACAGTTTGAGCCCATCCTAAATGACGACAATTCCAATCGTCGAATCCTTTCAGCCGGAGCTGTGATAGCCCAACTGGAAGGAAGGCGAGCCCTATCGCGAACCAAGAATGCAATAACATAGTTAAACAAAGTGCTTGTGGCTACTCTCATTACATTAGCTAGTTTTAACGCGTGGATGAATGGAGCATGTATGGATTACCTAGTTTTCGGTGCTTCCCTCTTCTCTGCGAAACTGTTCTCGGATTTCGAGATATTGCCGTTGAAGCAGATTATAATAAAGAAGATTAAACAAGAATTGTAGCGTCTCGACTAATGTTGATACGTAGTCTTGCAGGTTTTATAGCCGTTCGGCAGCCGAGGAAAGGCAAAGATGTCATAATGGGAAAAGTGGAGGCTTTAGCAGGCTCTTCAGCTCCTCAGCTTGTGGTAGCGAACCTTGTTTGACACAGCAGGCTCTGGCGGACTGCGGCAATGAAGTGGGGAAACGCCGTTTCTGCCGCCGGGAAATACAGGACATTCATAATCCCGCTTTCAATTCCTGTAGGAGCAACCAGAATCCTCTTGATTAATACCACAGAAGAATTTTACTAGGAGATATTACATCTATATTACACTCGAAAGAAAAAAGCTTTTTGTTCATAGAGTAAACTAAAACATACCCAAGACCTAAAACGGCTCGCGGAATAAGCCAAAGTAGCAATCCGGGCCGCACAACCTAGTCTAACTAGCCATCTCTATTTTTTTTTTTTTCCCTGACATGAGGCGACAGGTGACCTATACTGTGAAACCTGGGTGGATGTTGCCAGCTGTGCATTGCATAGCCGCATCTTTCATGACGCTCGGCAAGTTAGCATGATTGGCGCTTAGCAGTACGTGGTCGACGAAGAATTAGGGAACGAACCGCAGAGCTTTGCCTCATTTGCGATAAACTCCTTCATAACCTGTGTGGCGGAATCCTTCTCGTCCTATGTGCTATTTTTGGGCAATGCGCGAATTAAGATGAATCTAGGGGCATAAATCCGTCCTTCTCACATCTTATTAAATGAGTTAAACGAGCCCTTATATTGAGCAAAACATATATTTTTTACCCTTTCTATCGACCAACGTCAAACCAATTACGACGGTTTCCTCCATTCAATATCCCAACTCGTGAATATGCGGCTTTGCATGGTTCTTTCCCTCCTTTGCTCAACGTCCTCTGCCTGGATGATCCAGACATTTAATCGACCTGGTTGTCCAGATACCGGAGGGCCTTATGAACTCTGTGGCAACGACGACGAAAGCAATTGCTATCATTTCGAGGAGTCTTTCCGATTCACTCGAACTTCGTCTGACTCCAGAGACACCATGCTAGAACTATCATTTAACAGATACTGCCTCTCATCTGGCGTTTCCCCAATTAAAACTCCAGGGTGCTACCGTAATCCTGATCGAAGGCTTTATGGTAGAGTGAGAGTCATCTAGTCACTTACCTAACATCACTGGCTTTACTCTCGCCCCTTCCTATACTGTTTTCTTTTCTTTTCATTTTCCGGCGGCAGACAAATTAGGAAGGCCCCACACTTGGAGAAACAAGAACAATACAATCGCGCATCTACTGTGCTGGTTTTCTTGAATGGTATGGGATTTACAGCCTAGATTTCCTTGTTTTACCATTGGAGTTAAGCGCTTAGTTTTGGCCACACCAGACCAAGGTAGTCTACTGAAGTAGTGTGCAGATTTTCTTGCAGAGGTCGACTGATGTGACCCGAACAAGTACCCTGCTTCCTGCAGAGGGAAAGTCATCTGTGGGGGAAAACTGGAAACGACTTGTGGTTCACTTTAATAACTGATTGGCATTGCCTGCCAGGCTGGCTAGAAGTGTTTCCCTTCAGATTGTAGAGGATCGCTGATGGCACGTGTACAATGGCTGATATTGACGATATCGAGATTCGAGGAGGACATTAGCGCATTTTATGCTGAGGGCAATTTTATTAGTGGAAGTCGACAGCGGTCCTGTTGATATTGTCCTCTATTACATGGCCTGGATAGAGGACAAGCATGAGAGTGTCTTGGCAAAGAATATTCGATGCAAAGAGGCTGCACTGGTCAAATATCATTTTCATAGGTGGAACCTAATGCCACTACTTGCCTATTCATATGGATTCTTTAATCAACTCAATTGGGCTCAACACAAGCTACTGAACAGTTCACTAAGTCAAGTTTTATTGTCCTCGAGCTAATCCCAGCGTGCCACAGAGAGCCGGACTTGCAATTTATAAATTGTCCTTGACCTCGCTGCCGTTGCTATGATTGATTGATTGTCCGGTTTCTGAGAGTACATCAGATTAGTCAGTAACAAATAACCGACGAGTTAATACTTTTAGCGCCCAGGCCGTCTAGATATCGCCTTGGAATGGCACGAACTTACACCATCCGGGAACAACCTAACCACAAACAGATGTCAACGCATTGCAGCTGAGACCGGCACAGCACGGGACAGCATTCCTACACTTCTGACCGCGCGCATTACACGGCACGCAACGCGAGTTCGACCAGCTGCAATAGAGTCCGCTGCAACAGGGGACGGCATTGCCGCAGTATTGGCTTTCTGTGCCGCACGATGTGCAAAGGGTGTTTGGCCAGCTACAGTAGAGTCCGGAACAGCATGAGCCACCATTCCCGCAGTACTGAGATTGAGCAATGCACCGCTTGTCCGGATTCTAAAGTGCTGGAGTGTTTTTGGTTGGGCTGGAAAATCCTAGCCCAAGGAGGGTGGCCATGGAAAGGTAACGAAGATTCATCTCGAAATTCCAAACGAAGAAAACGATAAGTTTGCAAGAATATAGTCTTGCCAAGGAAAGAACAAGAGCGCTGGCAGGCGAAGCACCTCCGCGATATATATATTTGCACTGCCCATACCGAAGTAGAACTGTATCCATGGTACATGTCAGCCGACATGTGGGACTCCGAGGGCGGACGAACGAGTCTCCAATAGGGTTGCGCCACTAGAGGAGACATTATGATATAGTCTGCATGAGGGCGGTTAAAAAAGTGAGGCTTACACGATCCTTGCAAAGGAGGGGCCTCGCGACGGCCCGATGGTCCATTCGCACTGCGTAGCCACGGTCTGGTCAAACGCAATGAAGAAGCTGCCGACTCGCAATTGATTAGGCCGAGGTAAAAGCATCCATAGCATGGCCATTCAAGTCAATCTGCGACATATAGTAATAGGACTTCCAGTTTCATGAAGCATCTAGATTTTCAATCAATGTGCCTCTGCGGGACAATCGGCATGAAGTTTACATATTTGCTTTCAACTCCGAAGCCCGCAGCTGAATATGCGCCTTAGTCTTTTGCACTTCAGCCGCATGCAATATTTACCACCTTCGGACATTATGCTCCACGACTTATCGGTAAACCATTCATGACTGTTGCGTCGTTGCAATGATATTTGTCCCCTCTTCGCCCTTGTCCCAATCCCGAGCTCGGATTTTGAGCCCTATCTCCAATTTCCAGTCACCAGCTGGCTTGTATGTAGGTTACACACTGATATCTCTGTTGTCGAATCATATGAAGAAGATGGCACGAAAAACTGAATTCGGGTCTTGAGTTGTTAATTGAGGCTTCAGGCCAGGCACTTTTTCAACGGAAATAATGGAAAGGGATTTGTGTCGTCACTATCTGAACTCATTTGATGTATTTCAAATTTAAATTACGCATACTTAAGCACTCACCTGAGGCCTTGCAGCACATAGTCCCAGCCACGAGCTAAGTTTTAGGCCACACATGTATCCACAAACCCTACTCAACAAGCACAAGCCTATCAAGAGGTGCCTTTATCCGTTCAAACCACTGGACATGAGAACAGAGCCTTATACAAAGCTATAAGCTTAAGGTAGGGCCCAATATACATGTCTCGTAATTTTCCGTGTGGTGCGGTGAAGCCGTAGGAGTGTAATTCTAGTACAAGGATCTACGAGGATGAGTTCTAGCGAACTGCCTTGAGCTCGCGTGAACCACAATTAAAGTTCTCTTTCCGTGTTTTGCTATAGCCTCACAATTATGTTAAGAATTGTCTCGGGTTTCTCTCCACAGAGTGGGAGGTCCCTTAAGCAGATGTAAATATTCAAAACTCAAGACATCAATTAACTACGACGTCATTGAAAACAAGAACTTTACTTATCAAATCTCACAAGCATCTGCATCTCCCCTAACTCGCCCTCAGCACCTTCTGCAATACCCAAAGCAATGTTTCCTTGGGTCCTTGTCGCCGTTGCGGCCGCGTGTTGCTGCGTCAAAAAAGCCTCTAGCCAGAACCAACAGGTGTTCTCACGCTGTGAAAGCCCTAGATGGCTTCTATATCTACGTATAATAGTACGAACATCAACGTGGGAGGAGCTTGCTTTTAATCAATAAAACCATCAGCAAGGGCGGCAGTTCTGATGGAAGCTTGTCACCTAAAAAGATAGCATATGCTACTGATTTAATTGTGCCTCCTATGTTTACTAGGCATATTCCTACTACATTCCTTATCTGCGATTTTGGTCTCACTTATACCGGAATGTCAATAGAATAGACATGAGGTTGAACGCCCTATCAGTAGGCAACCATAGAAGAAGTGATTCATCAAGTCTAGTTGAGGGATTCTCTAATCTGAATTTCCTCACATATTTGAAGTCTTAGATGTCTATCTGTATAACGTCAAATATTTCAGTCCAATTGAACTACTATTGGCAGATTATGACACCAATGTGGGGTTTGATTGCGAATTGAGATGGATTAAGCTCAATGCACAGAGCATCTTCGAGGCTGTGTGGTCTTCGAAATTCGCGCAACCTCGATCCTTGCCGGAACTTGCCCCGCTTACACAAGGTGGGGAGGATAATCCTCCGTAAATTGCTTACAGGGATTTCCTTCCTTTTCAAGCATCAAGCATTGCCAGGGTCTTTCAAGGTCGCGTGGGTGGTGAAGATCACAGCCTAAATTTAGACCCTAGACCTGGCCTGGTTACAGACTTTGGTTGATAAGACAGTCGTACAAACAACAGAAGACAGCCAATGCAGCCCGTTTGTATATATACATAGACGTACGTACTCCTTCACGGTATCGATTACCTTCTTCAATTCCAATCTAAACCTTATTTGACTTTGAGACTTGTGCTGGCAATTGACATCTCGGACTGATCTTAGATGACCGATTGACCTGGCGAATAGTTTCAGGATTAGTCACAAAACGCCAACATGAAAGTAACTTTCATATTACTTGGTTTTATTGCTCTTGGGCACGCCTCAAGAGCTTCGAGCATTGAACAAGACCATCGATCAGCGTCAATCTCACAAGCTTCAACCAATAAAAGCCACGGTCTTACTTCAACAGTCTTTCACGGATCCAGCAAGATTACTGCAGGGTGAGCATGAAACAAATTCAACGAGTGGTCATTCGGGGATCAGTACTGCCCACGTAGATGACTGACGTTTTGAGCATAGGCTCTCTATCACCTCGTCCCAGGTTTTGCGCAACGCAACTGCGACCGCAACGACAAAAGAATTTGTCCATTCAACCTACACTACAGCCGCAGAAATCACGGTCGGTCATGGACCAAGTATCTGTACCTCAGCTCAGTATACTTGGAAGGATGATCTATACATCACACCTGGGTATATCACCATCCATGCCGGGCCAACTGGATGGGGCTCTTTTGGTGCGGTCTGGAATATTTCCACTGGCGAACGCGCCAAACTTACAGAGATGGCGGCCGTATATCCAAAGACTGAATGTCCAAACGTATATGATACCCTTATCTCGGGCGCCGGTCCGCTCTCTCAACGCGCTGATGGAAGTTGGTACATGACCATAAATGGTTTAGAAAAGCCAGCTCTAGTAATTCAGGGTCTACTTTCGAAGTCCGAAACAGAAGGGAACGGCCGGTCAAACTCTCTTGCTCCTCGCGACACCAAGGCGTACCCGCTTCATATCGAAGGGCTTCCTAACTGTGGTACACCGGTAGCCGAAAGCTGTACGAATTCAAACTTTACCTTCAACTCGACGCAATGGAGTGCCTACAGAGTGAATGACTTCATGTCAAAATATATCTCAGACCACGGTATAAAATCCTTCCAGGCATTATTGCAGAAATCCCAAGATGACTTCGAGCCAAAGACCGTGGCATAAAATACAATTTGCGACATCACAAGTCAACAGTTCAATTGTCCAAGAACCGATTGGACTATGTGCAATAATCATGGAAAAAGCGAGAACACAACTTTGGTCAGCGGGCTCATCATGACAAAGGGTATCGCCAATTTTGTTGCCTTTGTAAATTTCCTGTACATGGCGCTGGGTCGAGTACCTGGGAGTATTGGCGACGAGATTGACGCCATAGTCACTACATACTGGAATCCCGCCAAAACCGAAAATTGAACACGCGTCCTAAGTATAATGAGTTCTGTTCTCAATATACTTGGTTCTGCTCTATTTGAGGTCAAGATATTCGCCACGCTGTCAAAAGGAGCGGGGGATCTTGTTGGCCAGGCGGGGACGCATAGCTTCCTCTTTGGTGCTTTGATCGGTCTCGCAGCGAAAGCACCCGAACAAAAGCCTGCCGAGACAATGCTCAAGCAAGTTTCCGGATACAAAGTCAGGGCGCAAAACTATATCAAACAGCTCCAAGACGTGTTTCAAGGCATCTATACTACGGAAGCGAATCAATCGGACATAGTCAATGCGTTGAGCAACGGCGCTTGGGTTGGCGACGACATCTATAAGGCTTTCAAGACAACGGGTAACGCAGACCGTGTTGCTGAATGGTTTCAGAAAGTTATGGTTGCACAATATATCGGTCGCGCTTTAACTGATAATGACTTTTATATTGTCTTTATTCCATATGGCGAAAAAACGCCATATTTGAGAACTCCGGTCGGTTTCTCTGATGATGACTGTGTTCATCACTGGATCAATAACCCAAGATGGAAGCATGCGGCTGCTTGTGGCCTGACTTTCGGACCTGATGGACAAAAGGGTGTCGGCCTGTTTGTACGACCATGGTCCGAGGGTGCATCGACAATGTCTCTTGTGAAGGAGTCGCTCAACTATCATGGCCACAATATAAGTTTCGTGGATATCTTAGGGTCTTCCATCTGGGGCCACCAAAGGTATGGATTGAAATACACTCTACTTGACAAGGAAGCAGAGCATATCTCCTCAAATGGCCTTGCCAATGCGACCACTAGCTTCACTCAGACAAATCTGGCATTCAACTACCCGGGCCTTTTCAATATTCCTGTCTGCGTTGTTACAGACCTGGGGGACGCTCCAGGAATTGGTCAGATCATGAAGGACATGGGAAGATCAAAGTATCGGTGGGAGAATTATAACCCGTGCTTCTGCTCCGTTTATAACTATAAGCCACCAGGTAGTGCCGAGGCTATTCGCTTCGTGGATGCTGTGTCCGACAAGATAAAACACAGTGTAACAAAAAACTGCAAGATGAGATGGATCAACTAATGTCAGGCTATCCTCTTGATTGTCGAAGATGCGCTATCGCTTCAGCCATTAGACCGCCATCTTGGATACATAGTCTTTTATCACCAATGTGAACAATTGTTGTTGTGTTGTCGAAGTCAGCCGCGCGGCAAAACGTCGGAGAAGACGCCTCAAATAGGTACCTAGGTAGTGAAACGATTCTATGTACGTCGCGCAGCTTGGGAAATTACGCCTCCTGATTCGTCAAATGTCCGACTTTTCTTCCTTAGACCCACCTCGAAATCTTGAGACTCATGACAGGTCGAGGGAGAATGAATTGATTCCGGACGTCGATTCTTAAAAATATAAAGACGACAGTCGCCGATGTGTTCCATGCGCGGACTCGGATCGAAATTTGAGTCAGTCTTTCGTTGAGAGGCTGCGTGGACTCTGAAGTGTAGTATCATTGTCAGCACTCACTTCGCGACTGAGATTTCGATTCACCTCGAGTCGCTAAACCCAAACAGCGCCGAGCGTGTTGGGTATCACGACACAGCAGGCACATGGGTAGGTGCCGCGAGAATCGAATTCGAGATGAGCGTCAACAACGACGCGCCGGGAGACGTCATCAGCATCGGGTCCAGTGACTATGAGTCCGAGCACGATGACAATGCACCGTCGCCTCGAGAAGGCATAGCGGCTGGAACTCACAGTGAACAAGCTTCTACACCGGGCCAGAAACGGCCGCGCGACGACGACGATGGCTCCAGTGATTCTGATGGCTACTCGCCGGCCGCTGACATCGACTCTCATTCGCGTGGTTCCAAGAGGGCCAGGCTGAGCATTTCATCAGTGCACGATGGTGCTCATCAGGGCTCAGAAGAAGGGGAAGTGGACGAGTCAGACGACGACTCGAATCCGCGAGCGGCCCTCGAGGCTGGCAAGTCTCACGAAAGCAAGGCGTCAGTCAAGTCTTCTGCTACAACCCACCAGCCCTCACTGCCAACTTCGAGTCAGGTGGCAAGTACAGGAGGATCTAAGGAAGACAATGAAGCCAATCATCTCGATTCTTCCGCCAGCGCAAGCATGCCAGCCAAGCCGCCTACTTTTACAGCTGATTCAGTGACGCTTGAGCTTCCGGCACTCTCCAAAAAGAAACAGGGCTCATGGTTCGCCAGGTACAAAGATTGGGTGCAAGTCCTTTGCCAGCATAACATCAAAGCCATCGAAGCTATCTCTCCTGCCCTAGCTAGAGATGCCTTTACATTTTATTTGGATGAATACAGCGGGTTGCGCCAGACGAAGAAGAAGGCCGCGAAACAAGTTGCAAGGTTTGTCGAAACATCTCGCGCGGTACAGAACGTGATCGAGTCTCTCAAATCCAGTCCCAATGACAACGACTCAGTACGTCGAGCCCCCATTGTGAACCAAGGTACGGAACAGAACGCAACACCAAAGGAGGGTTCAGTCGAGGAAGGAGAAGTCAGCAGCAATGGCACGAACACATCTCCGCCAGAGAAGACGCTCCCGTTGCAGCAAAATGGAGACATGTCTGTCGTCAGGCACGGCGTTCCAACAGGGGATGAAGAGCTCCGACAGCAAAAACGTTACTTTCCATCCGCCACGGAACCAAGCAGGATGTGCCTCTTATGTGGCGGAGATGGCCACAGAGCGGTTCACTGCGCAAAGTCAAAGTGCCGTTTCTGCAACAGTTTCGACCACTGGGACTTTTGCTGTCCCAGTATTCAGCAACGATGCGATAAGTGTCGCCAGCTCGGCCACCAGGCGGCAAACTGTACAGAAAAGCTGGCACTCACAAAGGAAGAGGGCTTGGCATGCGCATATTGCAACTCAACCGAGCATATGGAAGGAAACTGCACTGAAGTATGGAGGTCGTATCAACCAGACGCGGATGTCATTCACCCAGTCATGTATCTGCCCTGTTCATGCTCTGTGTGCGGAGGTCAAGATCACTTCTCGGGGGATTGCAGACAGCGCCGAGGCGTCTCTGCTAATCCAACGTGGTCTCTACGAAATCGCGACATCTATCTCAACCCGAAGTGTGGTCTGCTCTCCATTGAAGATGCTGCACACCATGTTGACAAACAACCTCGACGCGCCCCTGAAACGAAGATTCGGGGCCATGCAGCACGAACTACGAATATTGTCCACTTCTCCGAGAGTGACGACTCTGATGTGGAATTCCTGGGCAGGAGGAGCGTAAGGGATCAGAAGGGAGGTGCTGGACAAATCCGCTTGTCAGGCAATATTCAACTTCCGCAGATGATGGGCAGTCACAGAGTCAACAGTTTTCAGCCACTCGCTGGGCAGCCCCCTCTTCCTCCGGGACCGCCACCATCATCGGGGCATTCGAGAGCATATCCTCCACCACCGGGCACGCGTGGGTATTCCAGCCAACCTCCTCCTCCTCCTCCACCAATTTCACTTCCATCCAAGCCCCCTGCGTCGACAGTGAGCTACCGCAATGTGCCACCTCCTTCCCATGGTAACTCAGAAAGGCATGGACGTGATAGTCACCGTGATGTGCGCGGGCGGGGTGGTGCAAGAGGTGGGAGAGGCGGCAGGGGACGCGGAAGAGGGCGCGGGAGATAGATACCTGGGAATCAGCCATGAGAAAAGCCTCGAGCGCTCTCGAGACACATGGGCAGATCATGCCTGATGCGTGTAGACAGATGTAGATACCCAATAGCAGAGTGTCACAGACCCCATGAGGGCGATTTCACAATCCCATTGTTCCCTCGCCACTAGCGATTCGCATTGCATCCTCATGTGTCGCGGGCTGGCAAGCAAGCAAGCACACTAGCAGACGGCGTGCAGGTCCGCAACCGAAGGAGCAAACGGACTGGATACAAGAACTCCGTGTCCCTCGCAGAGCTAAATCACAAAATGCCATGCTCGAGGGATAAGAGATGCGGCTTTCACAGGTCAGGGCACGCGACTTGGTGGGCAGACCTCACGTGGGTCGACAAAATGATTGGCAACGGCGCTCTGTTTCGTTTCAACGCGAACAAGACGGCGCGAACGCCACAGGCTGCGATTGGATTTAGACTTGAAAGCAAAGACAAAACGGACAGGCTATTCTGTGGGCACTGATATCGCGCCACTACTTGCATTATATGGGGGTCCCTGTGGTTCTGAGTTTGCTTAAACTGCGCTGGCCATGGATTGTTTAAAGGCATGATGAAGCAGGGACTGTCGTGGCGGTTCCCACTGGTCTATAATCCACGTTTGCATGAATTCATGCGTTTTGTTGGAATCCACGTGTATCTTTGCGAACGTTGCTGCTTTGCAAGCTTCTTCCGTGGGTATTCTAACGCATCCAGGACGACACATATTGATAAGATGCCTATCTCAGATCCAGATGGTATTATCGTGCGGAAATTTGCGATTGTTTGAAAGAGGAATAGAATTGCGCTTAGTCGTCCCGAAGAGGCACAAACCGCGTGGCGTGAGCACGTCGGGAGCGCGTGTCTCGCGACCAGACAAGGCAGCATGATTGGTTTCTTTGTTTCCTTCCAGCCCTGGCAACGGGTCTCCCGCGTCAAACGGGCCAGAGACGCATCAAGTGGGGGCAGACGGCAGCGTGGGCAGCAGCGTTGAGCGGAGACAAGCGGTGCAACGGTCTCCATATCCGCTGCGGGAAAGTCAATCCCATTGGCTCCTTCCATCCTGAGCCCTCACCACCATGCAGCTTCTCATCCTGCCTCCTGCACGGCAGTGGACAGCTGCGACCGCCTGGCCAACCACGGCCGTCGGCACGCTTCCCGACGCGGACGCGACGCAGGAGCAGAGCAGCCAATCCTCTCACGATGATTGCGTCCTGCAGGTTCCCACGCTTTTGGTGACTCACGAGCCAGTCGTTCTGGCCTGGCTGGTCCACGATGCAGCTGGGACGGAGTCGATCCGCCACCAGGAGGAGAGGAAGTTCTGCATGCGCGTGTTGGTGGTGAAGGGGAGAAGAGACTGGCGGGAAAATGGGGTGGCAGGGTCCAAGCCGACTGATCGAGGTACGAGAGGGGAGAAGGGGGATGCGGATCAGAAAAGACGGTGTTGGCGCGATATATACGGGTATCGCCCGGCGCATTGGGAGTGACTCGGGTTCTTACTCTTTTGGATTCATGTTCTGCCTTTCTTGCCTTAAGGTTCTTACTTCTCTTTGAATTGATCTCAAGTTCGGCTCATTTCCGCATTGCTAGTTAATTTGATCTGGCAGAGTAGTGTCGACTTACACCTCACCGTAACAACACCAACAGCAAGATCACCACCCTCAGTTCGGTCGTATCAACTCCAGGTTCATCGCCTTCTCACAAAAAAAACACTTTCTCATTCAATCTGTTAAACTCTATTATACTCCTACAAGACACCCTTTTCACCTAAGGCACAACTCAACTTATACAGTCTTGTCGACATCACGATATGAGAAAGCTATGTCTTCCACAGAGCAGTTGTTCGTCGCCCTCCTAAGGAGCGACCACATTCGCGACCACCTCTTCCCGCACCTTTCCACCACAGATATCGCCTCCATCCGCCAGGTAAACACGGCATGCTGCAACCTCGTCACCAAGCGCCTCTTCACCCGCATCCACCTCACCTTCTCATCAAGCACCTTCACCAAGCCATGCCGCGTCGCCACTCTCAACCGTATTGGCCACCACATCGAGCACCTCACCTTCCACATGCCTCACTCGGAAGCTACGTTCCTCCCACCTTTGGTCCATCCTCTCACCGGCCAGGAGATCTGCTTCCTCTACACGCCTCACACGAGCATGAGCTCGGTGCTCACTCGGCCCAAGTACGCAAATACTGAGCTAGGCGATATCCTGACGCAGCAGTATCCTCCGCTTTTCCACGGTGCTACCAACGTTCCCAGCTTCATCAATGCCTTCAAGGCGCTCCCCAACATGCGCCACTTGACTATTCGTTGTCCCGGACAGGATCCCCGAGAGCGATATAGATGGGATATCGTAGACTATGCGCTCATCAGTCTTCGCATTGCCGTGGAGAGAGTTCCCATGGAGAAGTTGCACAAGTTGTCCCTCTCATCCCTGCATCCTGCTGCGTTCAATTACCTCCGTCATACGCAGGGCTTCGGATCTGTTCCATCAGCAGGCAAGCGATGGAAGCAGATTAAGAAGCTCAACATCTCAGTCGAATCATGGGACTTCTACGGCACATCCCCCGGACTAGACCACTTGAAGATCATAGACGACTACGTGCGCTTCTTCGCGCCGGGTCTCGAGAAGTTCAGCTTCTCCTGGATCGGCAACAAGGGTCCTTGTCCTGTCTCTCTATCTTCAGACGCCCTCTTCGCACCACCCAAGTCATCCAAGAAGCTCTTCCATGAAGTCACGTCGCCCATGTCACCTCTACCCATCCGCCCGCCAAGATCACCTATCCACTTCCCCAGGCTACGACATCTGCAGATTCGTAACGCGAGCATGAATGCGCCGCAGCTGAGCGAACTGATCAAGAACCACAGTCGCACCGTCAAGGAATTCGACTTTGAGAACGTCGTGCTTACAAACAATGGCAATTGGGATGAGGCGCTGGCGCCTTTGATCAGGGACGATTGCTGGGCGAGGAGCAGCTTGATGGCTGCGTCAGAGTGTTCGCTTGTCACAAATGAGAGCGCGGAGGAGTTGCCGAGTCCTAGTGCTGCCGTTGAGGCGGCGAGCAGGGAGCTTTTTGATCTGGACCTCGGCGGGTATGGATTCAGTGATGAGGAGAGGAGTGTCATTGAGGGCTTGTCGGATGAGACTTCTGCCACGGCGGCAGCTGCCATGGCGAGGGCAGATGAGAGCATGGGGTTCACGACAAAGTTGCGGAGGAAGAAGACTCGCCGTCGTCGCAGAAAGCATCATGGTGGAAGCAGTACTGACGAGCACGTCAGCTCTGACTCTCGTCCACCATCTTCTTCCTCATCTTCCTCGTCGCAACGCCATTTGCAGCATGAGCAGCGCAAGCCCTCACGGCCCAAGCTTAAGCCCTCCTTTGAGTCGGATACATCTGTTCGTCCAGTCACGCCACCATCTCCCAAACCCATCATCACCGCTCCCATCCTCAATTCCGACCCTCACCCCGTCCTCCTCCAGCCCACAGTGTACGATCCCTCGCGGCCATCTGCCGACAGTGAGATCACTTCTGTCCAGCGCAATCTCGAGCAAGAAGAGGCTCATCGTCTCCTTGCCGAAGACGCAAATGCCCGCGTCACAGCCCTCCAGAAGGCAAAGGAAGCAGTCTTGTCCAAGCTCAGCAGGGAGTTTTCCGCGAAGCGCACCTGTGCGGCCGACGCCGTGGCAGCGTGTCGCCTCATGGCAAGCAGAGAGTGGACGAGCGGTGCCGCGCACACGAGGGATATGGTGTTGGAGGATCGCATGAGATGTGAGAGTCAGAGTGCATTGGTGCCGCTGATGTTCAGTCGTTCATGAAATGGAAGTGCCATGGAGTGCTATGTCTTTATCTGTTTGGCGGGAAATGCTCAGCTTGGTTCTCGGGATAATTTGGGATTTCTTAACGATTTGTAATGAGAAAAACGAAAATTTTGTGATGATGCGCCACGACCTTCTTTATATGTATTTCATTAGCTTCTCTTATATGCTTTCATTTCACCATCATCATGCGGGTCGTTCCATTCAAAATTATCACCATGTCGTGATAACTGTGACTTCAAAGGTACATTGGAATAATCCTTGCAATCTGGTATCAACACCTACTTTACTAAAGCATGTCATGAGTGACTTCCTGCTTCCTTTACGAACTCTCTTTGATCACCGTCTCCATAGCCTTCACATAATCCTTCACCTCCTTGGCCCCCGTCAGCGTCAGATCCCTCCTCTTCCCTTCCACCGGCACCACCGGCACAGCGTCTACATCCATCCCTATTTCCCTCAGAGTCTGCTTCACTTCTCTCGCGTACTTTTCCTTGTCCTGCACCAGATTTCTCGCTTCGCCCTCTGCTATCCCCGCTTCCACACATGCCTCCACCAGCGTGTCATCTGCGGAAGGGTGCCTCGCCTCCACAAAGTATTGTCTGTAGAGGCTCTCGACCAATTTCCCTGCTGCTTCGGGCCCTTTCTCTTCTTGAATAAACTGAATCACACGGTGGGCGTGGAACGTGTTGCCCATCCTGCCTTCAAAGCTGAGCTTGACGTCCAGCGGCGCAAAGAGGCTCGTCATGTGCTCCTGGTATTTCGTCTGGGCATCTTGGTTGTCAAAATGCTTCTCGTGTAGATACCAAGCTTGTTTATCCGTTGAGTCTGGGAAATTGGGGAAGAGCTGGAAGGGTTGGAATCTGAGAGTGAATGAAACGGCGGACGACGAGGGGGAAGAACGGATCTCGGCAAGAGCTTGTTCCAGCCTGGTGTTCGTTAGTTTTGTGAGAGAGGAAGGCGTGCGCACAAAGGGAGAACTGGATAGAGAAGCAGACCGTTTCTTCGCTAGATATGTCCTGAGAAAGTTAGCTTAATTGCTTGCAGAAGAATTCACTACAAGTGGAAGTTTGAGAATTGTGTTAGTTAGTTTGTGTGAGCATGGCCGTTGATGCACATGAGATGCTTACCATGGACAGATGGTGTCGAATGTGAATGTGACTTGCGATGCGTACATGGCGATGCAAAGGACTTGAGATCTTTGTCTCAAGGGAATATGTGGTCTGAGCGAAAGCTTGCGGCATGAAGAACGCAGCTGTAATTAGAGCAATGCAGTTGCTAAGGCTTGCGATGTAGTTCGCTGATGACGGCTCAACGTCATTAATGTTGTTCGAGATGATGCGGGGTGAGTGGCCCAGCCCGCTCCATTCATCCGACTTACACACTGTCACACCGAAGTGGGATACACAAGACACCTTTGATTCGGACGAACATGTAATTGTGCAAGTGAAGAACGCCATATTTCAGAGGTATCTATTTTGCTTTGAGTATGTGTATGTACAGGTATATCGCTGCATCCAAATTGATAAATTCCCGTCTAATCAAACGTTGTCGTGGTACCAGTGTGCTTGACCACCGCGCCCGTCAACCGTGCCACCTGAATGTCAGAAGCCTCCTTGAGAGGCTTGGCGACCTTCTCTGCAGGTGCGCCAGACTTCTCGCCAGCCTGTCCATCACCATCCCGCGATCTTTGGTTTCGGCTCCGTGAGAACTTGCCGTCATTCTTGTCGCCGTTGGCCTCTCCCTGCCTTTTGGGGGCATCCTTGCCAAATCGCTTCTTGTATCGAACCTGGTCATCCTCGGCGAGTTCCAGCTTCAGCTCTCGGCCAAGCATGCGATTCACCCACCACTTCCGCGTCTTGAATTGTTTTTGTTGGTCCTTCTTCTTGCCGCTCTCGTCGCCTTCGTCCTCGTCTCCCTCCTTGAAATCGTCCTCCGTCTCAACCGTCTCTTTAACCTTGACGAAGCCCTTGACCGCCCACGCAGCCGCTTCAGGTTCTCTGAACTTGACCCATCCGTAGCCCTTGCACTTGCCCGTGTCTTCGAACGTAGCCACCTTGACCCAGTCAATTTCGCCGCACTTCTCGAAATTCCTGCGCACATCTTCCTCCGTCGTCTTGAAGCTCATGTTGCCGACAAAGATCTTCCTGCTGGCGTTGGGATCAATCTCCTTCTTTGGCTGCTGCGGCTTTCCATCGGGGCCAGTCTCGACAGCCTCGGGCTCCTTCTCCTTGGCGGGGCGTCCCTCAAACGACTTAGAATCCTTGATGAGAAGTTTGCGGTGGCCGAGTTCTGTTTCTAATAAAGCAATGGCGGCAACCTTAGGTCCAATGTCGGCGAAATCAAGGTAAGCAAAGCCCTTGTTGTTTGGTTTTTGAGATTTATCACGACCAGGATCTTTTGAAGTCGGGATTTTTATTCTTGTGATTGATTCGTCTGTGATTACGCCTCCAGAGTTGTCGATCAGCCACTGCTTCAGCTCAGTGGCCGTAACAGTGAAGGGCAAGTTGCCGACCCAGATGCCGTGTTCTGATCGTGTCTTTTCTTTCTTGTCCTTCTTCTCCCCGTCTTCTGCTTCGTCGTCCTTGTCCTTTTCGTCGCCGCTGTCATTTTTGGGCGGTAAGGCTTTTCCTTTCTTCAGGGCACGACGTGCTTTCTTGGATGGTGGTTCGGGGAGTGCGAGATCGACTTCGATTTCGTCCATTGTCTTGCGCTTGGATGAAACGCCATTGTCGCCGTCTTGTTGGGGCGGTTGCTCTTCTAGCGTAGCCATTGTGGGATTAGAATGTCAAAGAACTTGGATTCACAGTCAGATAAATTGACAGTGTTCAGATTGCGTGATTGTTGGAAGCGTCTATTCATCAGCCCCGAGGAACCGGTGGCAGAATTTCGAGCCAGAAATTTTTCTTCCACCCTGCACTACGATAACGATAAGCGGTCGGGACAGTGGATCCGTGCGAGGGGTCCAGCGGCGATGTGGGGGGCTGAGGGGGCCTATCAGTCACGCCTGGCTCGACCTTATGTACCTACCTAGGTACCTACCTAGGTAGGTAGGTAGGAGGTATTCAGTCGGGCTGTGTATTCAGAAGGAAAGCCTAAAGCCTCCTACCCTGTAGGAGCAAATGTAAAATGAACGCGCGATTCTTACGAGTCGTTGCACAATGAGAAATGTTCCCTCATTAATCGGGAAAATGCTAGATCTATACTACTGGAGTACGAGGCTTCCGCGAAGAAGAAATTTGTTGGGTTTGTGTATTCCGTTGGGCAAATTTCTTCTTGGACGATCACAACTTACACAGCGCATCACCAATTTCGACGCTCCGAGGCTTATCGCGGAGTCACCGCAAAGCATTGAGTTCCGAGATCTAATGCAAGGGCTGGTCAGCGTAAATTGCACCCAGTGTATGGAGTACCTGGTGGGCAATTGTCTTACACACCTGTCAAACAAGTAACGGAGCTTGGGATGCGAGGGACAGACAGAGATCCATGGTTGTTACACGCATCGTGCAGGATTTGCATGTCAAATAAGATGGGATCTGCTGATGTAGAGGCCCAGGCAAACTACTTGGGATGCTCAAGTCTCGGCGATGGTCCAGACTTCTCGTGTTGGCATGGCCGGAACACTTTGTGGTAGCAGGCGCGACCATCCGAGCTGAAACGGCAGAAATGCATCTGAGAAACTAGACACAACCTGCGGAGTGTTTTGGGATGCAATCCAGCTGGACGATTGGGTCGGGAAGTGTGCGGTAAGTGGTGGGATTGATGTGACTCCATATTCAGCCGGCGCCATGACGAACTGCTGTGGCGGTTGGGTCTTGAGTGTGGCACGAGCTGGGTTCCATGCTGGGCCTTTGATCAGTTGACTACTAATAATTACTGTACTACCCGCATCTACAACCGGTTAATAGTTACCAGACAGTACATTCAGTGAGTGGTCTGTGGCAGCGACACTGTGGTGGTGGTTCTGGGTGTCTCGCCTTGGACCAAGATGAGAATCGCCAGGATGGGCAACGCCAGAGGGCTCAGGAAGGAAGGCCAACTCGAGGACTACTACGTCGCGCCGGATGCTAGGAGATGCTTGATGCCACCCAAACAACATGGCCACCAATTCAATTGGGGCACTGATGAGTCGTGTCTGATGTCTCGTCTCTCGACTAAACATGCGTCTAGCGCCGGCGCCACGCTTCCACGACTCAAGCGCTGTTCCACCACGTGTGGGTGTGTTGTCTGTCTGATGCTCGGTCTGCCCATCCTGGAATATTCAGTCTGAGCCATTGCAGTTTTCGATTGATTTGTGTCACAAGAGCAAAGACAAAGACAGCACCATGAATCCTCCGTGCGGTGCCGAAGGTCCTTCTGCTATTATACCTAGTTGACAACCTGTTGCATCTTGCTGGTTCCGTCAACACAGCACTACCTGCAGTGCTCCGTGCATCGCACACCTGCACGCACCACAAATCATTGATGCAATTCCCGCCGTGGAGATATTGACTTTGCACTCAGATGGCCACAAGTGTGATGCTGCCGTGCCAGGCCCGGTTCCATGTTCACAAATTGATGCTCCAGTCGCTAATAATACAGCCAGGCCAGGCCAGGCCTGTGGCGCTAAGCCCCCAGCTGATCTATGCTCTGGCCCCGTCAGCTCTAGTTGCCTTTGCACTTTGCCTTTCCGCCAAACCATGCCACTCTACCAACGACGTACCAGACAGTACTGCACACACTGGCGCCGGACTACCGCTGTGCGTCTGTCTGGTCCCGCCAGTCCAGCTCTGGGGCTGTTCCCCGTGCCCAGCTGCCCAACCAGCCGCCATTCGCTGTCCCTCCACTTTCACTTCACTGGTCGCTGGTCGCCGACGGTAGGCCCATGTCCTCTCGTCCCATCCGCATTCTCTTTTTTCCCTGGCCTGGCCCTGCCCTTTTTCCTTGCTCCTCATTTCACCATCCACCTCCACCATCCACCCGAGCAACGCCAACTTCTCTACCGACCATCTTCCATACCCACGAAAACAACCATCGGCCTTTGACGCTGTTCCTTGCACCCTCGCCGAGACGCCAGTTAGTTCAAGGGCTACCTATGCCCGATTCTGGCCTTTGACCGCCTTTGCCGTGTACTATTATTTGTGCGTCTTTGTGCCGCTAGCAACTGGATTTCCTCCATCTCTCCTCTCGTTCTCTCAACCCGAACACCATCCGCCAGGCATCCGCCACAACAACGAGTGTCGCCGTGCTTGCCACCTGTGCAGTCATCGCTGAGCCTGATCCTTGGATCTGTCGCCAGCTGGACATCTTCCTCGCTTCAATTTGCGTTTGCGGGCTGCATCGCTGGACCGTATTGTCGTCAGGCGTCCTTCACCGCTGTGCCTCGGCCGATCGACCAATCTCACCATGAACGTTTTGTTATCACCTCAACCGCCAGTCTTCCCTCACCACCACGAAAACCATCGCCGCTCCCCTCAGCGCTCAGGTATGTTCATGTTTGATTAGTTAGCACCCGGTCACCACGCGCCCTGCCAATGCCGACTGTGACATCCATTTCTCTGTCGTGTGCTGACCTTGTGTGGCAAATAGTCTCTCCACTGTCCAACATGGGAAACAGGAAACGCAAGGCCGACGAAGATGGAGATGAGACCATGTCGCCGGTGAGCTCTCCGGCCGTTTCCGCTAGAACACTTGCCCGCCCCTCGAAAAAGGTCCGATCAAACGAAGTTGTTGGCCGACCGCTGACTCTCCCTCGATTGCTGGAGACCCTCGACGCAAGCGAACTACGGACTGCGCTGGAAAGGATCTGTGAACGACACCCGGATATCGGCCAGGAGATTGTCTCTGGAGCCCCTCGACCATCTGTCTCATCGGCCTTGGATGTCTTGCGAGACTATCAAAGGAAATTGAATGAAGCCGCCCCGTACGGTGAATCCAGTGCCGAATACACCTACTATCGAGTAAAAGAGCCCCTGGTGGCTCTCATTGACGCCCTCTCCGACTTCACACCCCAATATCTTCCACCAAACGAGACGCAACCTACCAAATCACTGCAATTCCTCGATGGCGCTACAAACCTTATTCATGACTTACCTGACTGGGATCCTCAAGCCTACCGTCATCACAAGGAAAACGCATACGACGAGATTTCTAGAGCATGGGCTCTGGTTATATCCGAGGCCGGAAAACGAGGCGGCGGCATCAACTTGCATTCAGGTGGCTGGGACCAGACTCTTGCTCGCCACAATGAGCGATCAGGCGGACGTCTAGACTCGGCCATGTCTGCGATGGCGAACAGTGTTGGCTGGATGGGTACGGGCCCCAACGCATCCGGAAACCCCTCAGAACAAAGCTCGATCCTGAATCAGCTCATTTCAGGGGCCTACAGCTCTCCTGTGCGCGTCGGACCCTGGTGAAACAACCACCTCTGAAGAAATGCGAATGGCATTTTGTTCATGGAAGCAGCATCAAGGACAACTATATTACGACATGTGATGACGAGACCTCTTTTGCATTCAAGGCGGCATAGACCTGGGAGTTTACTTTATTCATTCGCAACTGGATGGAACGGAGTTCATTTTTGTTTGTTCCTGCCTTCTGGCATTCTCATACTTCGTTCCAAATGATAGTAGGATTATCGCTATGCATTTTTTTCTGTTTTGTTAGTATTCCTACCACGCTTGTTATTCTTTATGTTTCCAAGGCGGGGCTCCTTTGTCCATAATTCTTCGCCATTTAGGTAGTAATGCACAAGCAAGAAGATATTCTTTTTTGACGCAGTGCACAATTGATGATACCCATTGGTCTGGCAACACTGCACTTATCTCTCTGATGATTCTGGTACTCCAACCCCTTCATCTTGGCCATTGCTCGCTTGTTACAGTGATATTTCTTCTTGCTGCTTGTACACCCGCTGTAATAGAACCTGTTTCGTTCTTATGCTCTGAGTGGACCATATTCGTGTCGAATTCTGTGCTTGTCTAAACTTGGAGGTATTCATTGACCATGACCATGTCTATCAAGCGGGAGATCTCATCATCCAGGTCTAGTGGGGCTACGGCAGCTGCCGAGAGGAAAGTGGCGGCGGCGGCGAAGGCGAATAAACAGAGCTCTAATTTGGGCATACTCATCACGTGCTTACCCGTCTCAGGCGTCCGACGCGACTGTACGGCAGGTGCCTCTCAGACATTTGCTTATTGATTCGCATTGTAGTGATTCATATCAACGTACTTCCCTACTGCACACTCGGCCTAAATCCCCACGAATTCTTGAGATTCATTGTTCATCTTGGATGAGAGCCCAGCACATGGAACTTTAGGCTGACCATGCCTGCGTGCGTTTACTTTCATCGCGTCTCACTAGCAACTCTAGACACTGACACTTTTACAGACCTGGCGATCAACACACCGCTTGGGCCAATCCATTCGAGGAAAGCAAGCCTCGGGTATCAGAATGGACGGCTAAAGAAATCGCTACGATCGCGTCGAAACTCGACAAGCAGCTTGGCCCAGAGTACATTTCCTCACGATCGGGCCCTGGTGGCTCACGGGTGCACTATTTAACTGCCGAAAAGGTGATTGGCCTAGCGAATGAGGTGTTCGGCTTCAATGGCTGGTCATCATCGATACAAAATATTCAAGTCGACTTTGCCGATGAGAACCCCCAGACTCAGCGTGTCAGCATAGGATTGTCTGTCATTGTTCGAGTCACGTTACGAGACGGAACCTACCATGAAGACATTGGCTACGGCTCAATAGAGAATGCCAAGGGAAAGGTCATGGCCTTCGAGAAGGCCAAGAAGGAGGGCACAACAGACGGACTGAAGCGGGCCCTACGAAGCTTTGGCAACATTCTTGGTAATTGTATCTATGACGCGGACTACGTGAAACAAGTCACCAAGGTCAAAGCACAACCGGTCAAAAAGTTCGACCAAGACAACCTTCACAGACATTCCGATTTTGTGAAGAGAGATGTCGTGGTAACTGGTGGAGCTGCATCAGGGCCAGCCGGCAGAAGTACTACCGGACCAGCCGCCGTCAAGCTGGAGCCAACAAAGTCTTTTGAAGACTACCTCGGTGGTATGCTCTCCTCTGATGGGTTCGAAGACATCGAAGCTGAATATCAGTAGAACTCGACGAGGCCGACTTCTGCGTACCAGGAGAAGGCCACCCCGACGAAATCATGCTTCCCAATCCTGGTCCAGCGCAAGCGCCAAACTCGAGAGCACCGTCTAATGGACCAGCTCAACTGCGGACGGAAGCTGTCGGTCGTCAGCAGCCACCAAGGGCTGCTTCTGGAGGGTCAGGTCCGCGCCCACCGCAAACACCAAATGCTGGACACATGCAGTCAGGGAACCTGAACAAAGAATCACCGAGTCTCAACACTATGGCAGCTCCGCCGATACCGAACCCTGGCGCCGAATCAGTCACTTTCTTTTCAGCTCGGGCTGTGGGAAGGAGCAACGAGGCAAAAGACCCAACCTTTGTTAACTCACACGTCTTCAACCCAAAAGCAGAAAGCCCGTCTATTAGGAAAACGCCCGGCATAGATCACTCCTCGTCGAAACCATTAGCCAGGAATGGGCAGCATGTGGCCCCGTCAAGCAGCCAGTCTTCACAAGCACCATCCTCTAGTGCGGGTGGCTTTGCTGCCGTTCGACCGGGAGGGCCAGTAACTAGGGGCAGTCTGACGAATCCCTCACTTGACCATACCCGAAGGATTGGCGCACCAGGCGGACCAGGAAGTCCGCTTGCGAATAGAGGAAGCTACAAACCGCCAACGATGAAGCGGCCACTAGCTGGAGAAACGAATGGCACTGGCTCTGCAAGATCCCCGTTAGTTGATCTATCAGCAAATGCTGGTTCTCAAGGCAACGGCGCGGGCAGCACAGTTACGCCAGGGGATGGGCTAGATGCAAAGAGGCAGAAGACTGCATAATGACCAGGGCGAGATTTCAACGAACTCTTCATGATGAGGAACATGGCGCATATTTTCGGATCGTGTTAAGGGACATGTGGCTTTTTTGCAATTTTGCTCAAGCGGCTTTCTTTCTAGAGGCAATAGGATATAATTATGAACATGCAGTCTATGACTTAAGTAATAGGCGCTGAGTCCAGAGCGGAGCAATACTACCGCCGCCTCATCTATATTTGTGAGTTATTCACCTCCCCGAACGCCTGCTACCTGGAAAGCACCATGAGTTATTAAATATCATTTCGACATCCATCGCCGTATTCACATAAATCCGCTGACGATGTGAAGCCACCAGTCACATCAGTCGAATTCTGCATCAGCCGAGGATCATACTGAACAGCCCTCAGAGCTGTATCCACCATTTCTGAACCAGAGGCCTCGGCCAAAGCATCATCATGTCCAAGCCGAAGGTTCTCATACTCAGCCTGCAAAGCCAAATACGCCCTCATAAGCGTCTGCTCCCGCACGCTTGCCTCCAACAGGCCCTCTAGATCCCGGATACGCTGCTCCTTGCGCTCCCGATAGGCTCTTTGCGAAGCTCGATTCTGCGCTCGTCGTCGCTACATTTGTGAAACGTTAGCTCGGGTTGTACTCGTGGTTTCAAGTTGTGGTGCCGCACAGACAGTACGCCTGGCGGCGCATTCCGATAGCGATTCTCCCTGCGTCGCGGGCGCGGCTGGGTTTGGTCTTGGTTTCGGTCTTGGTTTCGGTCTTGGTTTTGGGGGATAGGTTCGCTGGCTGTGCTTGCTGGGCTGTTGATGTGGAAAGTGTGGTTTGGCTTTACGTTGGTGAGCTCTGTGATCGTATGTTCTTGGATGTGACTCAATTGATATTTGATGAGTGCTTACTGGGAGGGAAAATGGGAATTGTGTTCCTTCGATGTTGAAGAGGTCTATCCATGGGATTGACGGGTCTTGTGCGGCGAAGGATGAAAGTGTCATTGTTGGTGTCTGGGTGGTGTTTGTGCGATGGGCTTGCGTGGAGTGATCCATAAATTTTGTTCGTGGCAAGAATACAACGAAATGAAGATTTACAGTTTAAGACCTATAGATCATTGATTTGACAATTTTATGTAAAGGGCAGTGACTTCATTATGTATATTATCGCGGACTCCCGATTTGGAACGCAATGAACAAACCACAGCGGCTAGCCTCCTTCGCTCTCGTCCTTCGTCCCCGGCTTACTCTCACTTCTTCGACGCATCGCGTCTAATTGAGTAGGAACAGCACTGCCGCGAACCGGGGGGTGCCAAGTGGAGCCCGGAACCAGACTTTGCTTTGACCGGAGGGATAACAGGTTGGATCCCCTTTTCGCAGCTGACGCGAAACAAACGTCCGGTTGGTCCTGAGAAGGAAAAGGGATTAACCGCTTCAGGTACTTCCTGAGAGAGATGTACACGACGGAATGAAGCGGCCGGCATTGTTCGTTCTGGGAATATGTACGTTCTACGAGGGTGGAGTTGCGGAGTTGGCGGTTTTGGTTGATCCTTGTTTATAACGTGGTGACGGCGCCCTGCGAGTGGAGTTTCTCTCTGGGTCAGATGTATAATTGGCAAAGTATGGATGGTAGACGGAGGGTGAAATGGCGGTTGGCTGGAATTGATAGGACAAGGCTAAGCGAGTCTGATGCTCCTGGACGTACGTACATCTTCAAGGGTCTGGTAGGTGTGGCAGCGGAAGATGACCGACGGGTAGATCTAGGGGGGAAGACGGTTATAGGCTTCTACTTTGAGTTATTGTGGAAGCACTTTTGGAGGACGGAGCTGGTGGTGGCTTTACTAGGCCCGAGAGCCTGTGCTTATGTGTCACATGGAAGAAAAGGCTCATAAGTCGGATTTCTGTTCTTGATTCTAAGTCTACAGGGCATCGGGCATTGACACGAGAATAGGATAACTTTTAGCATGTTTAGTATTATCTCTGCAGGGAAGGTGCTTTGCATGAACAGTTTCATTCTATGCCCGAGGCAGACAACACGGAGCCGCAGATAATTCAGCGATATACTTAGTAGCCGACCTGAGAAACTAGACTCAGAAATATACCTAGTAGGCAGAAGTGAATACGGACAGAAACGCTACGCAAAACATGTGATATATCGAGGCAGATGGTTAGAAGGTCGGCTACTCACCCTGGCTGGTTTTCGGGGAAGCAGGGGCCGAACCGTTCAAACATTCTGAGTTACATGCGAGCCAGTCGGAGAAAATGTCGGGCATCTAAAGGCGCTGAAAGGAACTAATAGTATGCATGAACGAAAAGAGATTGCATAATAACATGAGATCCTAGTGACCGAGAGTTAGTTGAAAGTTGTGTGCCCGTGAACATTAGCTGGGACATCCGTTGGCACAAGCCAGACGAAGACTAATTAACAACAGTAATTCCGCAATGGGAAAACGAGTCGTAGGATATATCATGCGATCGTGATGTTGTGCAAACCGCCAAGCTCGCACACGAACTGCAGCAATCTCACTTACACCACATCTCTTACCGTGCCCCGTAGGCCAAAACCGCCTCAGCCCTCACGAACCCAAAGCGTGAAGCAAAGGCACAGAACTCATTATTCCACCGCACTCTCGTTGCCATCGTAATGAATCACGAATTGGCTCTACGCTTCAGCCATTCCCGTTGTTCACGCGTGTTCGTCATCAACTGTCGTGGCTCCGTCTGCTCCGCTGCATCATCGCGATATTCCCCACATGAACCATCGGCACGAAAGCGAGCATCGAGGCATCGCAGCATCAGACCCATTACGATTTGGCCAGAAACGTGGCAATGGTCTACTAGTGCTGACGGACCTTTTTAAGCATTGCGTATGCCTGCTCGACTTCCGACAGCCCTGCCTGGCCGTTTGACCAGGGTACAGCGCCGCCATCTCGGCAAGTTCTCGCGTCCGGAGCTTTCCTCGCTTGTCAAGTCATGCAGTGGTGCCTGTTGTGGGAGCAGTGAGCAAGGCTAGGCATCGTCAGAGTACCTGGCGCTGTTGCTTGTTGGTCGGTTCGACAATGATTGTTAGCTCAGAAGATCTCATCATGCGTGACGTTGGCGCTTGAATCCTCCATAGGACGGGATAGGATGGATGACATGGGTAGCACTTCACACCCCGCAAAGCTGCGCCTCGTCCTCGTCTGCCTGTTTGCGTTGCATCACCACTGCTCTGCCAGCATTGCAACTGACGGAGCATTTGTTCTCTGAGACATCGATTTTTGGTGGCTGGCTTCCTAATTAGGCAAATGGTCGAAGGCATTGACAATTGTACTCCCTTGATCCCAACTACTTTCCGGCGTCTGCTCTAACACTTCGTTGTAACACCGTCATCATGGAGTTTCACGCTCACACGCCAGCAACAGCTGCCTCCACCTCCAGCAACAGCTCCAATATGAGCACGGCTTCAAGCCACGGCGGCGAGACAAACACCACGCAGCAGTATTTCAAACACACTTCCGGCGAAACAGTCAACACAACATCGTTCCTCGCCGCCTCCCTCAGAAAGCAGTACCCCAATCTCAAACTAACTATCCTCCGAGGAAACATCGACTTCTTCGGCTTCGCAGCCAGCGGCCACGCCAAGTACACCTTCCTCGACGACGATGCATCCACATCCAAAGGCCTCCCCTCGTCCGTCATCATCGATGCCTACCGTCCCCCTCTCAGACGCGGCGCAGGCGGTTCCAACGGCGGCATTGCGCAAAACATCCAATTCGGCAAATTCCTCTACGAGTACCAGGGCGGAGAGTTCATCCTGTACATCGCCCACGACCTAGATGGCAGCTCGGGCATTGTGTCTTACGAATGCATGTATCTGCTCTCGGCGGATGAGCACAAGAGCGAAAACCTCATCCTCGCGGTGGGCAAATGGACGATGTCGCTGCACGAGGAGATCTGGGTGTTCGACGGCGGGTACTGGGCCAAGAATGCGGCGCTGTACCAGAGCGTCATGAAGGCGTCGTGGGAGAATGTCATCTTGGATGCGCAGATGAAGAAAGATCTGATCAATGATCATCTGTACTTCTTTCAGTCGAGAGATACATATGCGAGGCTGAAGGTGCCGTGGAAGAGAGGCATCATTTACTATGGCCCGCCTGGGAACGGGAAGACCATTTCGATCAAGGCCATGATGCATACTTTATATACGTTGGATCCTGAGGTGCCGACTTTGTATGTGAGGTCGCTTACTTCTGTACGTATCTGCGTCGATGTTTCTGTCTCTCCCCTCCAAACCTACCGCTCTCTTGATTATCAGATGACCCTCAGGGAACGAACGACTAACACTGAACCTAGTTTATGGGCCCAGAATATTCCATCAAGGCCATCTTTTCCCTCGCTCGCCAATTCTCGCCCTGCTATCTCGTCTTCGAGGACCTCGACTCTCTCGTGTCCGACTCGGTACGGAGCTACTTCCTGAACGAAGTCGACGGGCTCAAGGAGAATGATGGCATCTTCATGATAGGAAGCACTAACCACCTGGAGCGGTTGGATCCCGGAATCTCGGTAAGCATGTGGACCCTCAAACATACATCAACCATATACTATTGCTCCATCCGCTCTCTTCATTCTCTCCATCGACCTGCTTTCTTCCTCTTCTCTGATAATTACGTGATGTCATTCGTTTACGACTACAAAGCTAATGACTCATTTGCAGAAACGCCCCTCCCGCTTCGACAGGAAGTATCTCTTCCCAAACCCAGACTTTGACCAACGAAAAGCCTACTCCCACTTCTGGCAAGCAAAGCTCAAGGACAACCAGGACATTAAATTCCCGGATAAGCTATGCGACGCCATCGCCGGAATCACAGACAAGTTCAGCTTCGCGTACATGCAGGAAGCTTTCGTGGCGTCGCTGTTGGCAATTGCCCGTGATGAGAAGCCGGGAGACTCGGTTACGGCCATGGATGTGCTGGCTTTAGACGAGAATATGGATGAATGGGTCAAGGTCGGCATGTCGGACGATGAGGGCGAGGATGAGCGTGGAAATGGAGATGGAGAACATCCTGAATTGGATTCGTTGGTGCTGTGGGTGCAGATGAAGAAGCAGGTCAAGATTCTGAGGGAGGGTTTGAGTAATGATGATGATGAGGATGCTATTTCTGTTTGAAAGTAGTTAGTGCGAACTGGTGGACTGCGGCTCGTCTCTGATGAGATTGAGATTGTAAGGTTTATGATCTTCTATGGTACATGCTCAAGAGTTGAGCGCTAGCTATGACATTCCTTACCAACGTCCGACTTCTTGTTTGATGTGATATATTCATGACGAGACGCCCGATACTATCCTCTTAAATTTTACGCGCAGGCGTGGACGTCAATCTCGCCAACCCTATCCTGGCCTGCTCGACGCCGGCAGGAAAGCCGAGCTTCTCGCTCATTTCGATGCATTGCTTATACTTCTGCTGCGCGAGTTCAGTCTTGTCCAACATGGCCGCCACGTCACCCCAGTTGCACAGGGCCACAGCACAAGCTTCGTCGCACTCTGCCGTCCTGTCCTCACCCTTCACATCCTTGCCGTGAACATAGGCATTCTCCGCCCAGTTGAGGCCCGTCTCGAGACATTCTGTCCTCGTCTTGGGAAGTGCCGATTGGTCGGAGAACGAGCGTATCGATTCCGAGAGCTCGGCCGTCTTGGCGTCAAAGACCGGGTGCTGCGCGAAGCATGCCGCGAGGTTGTTCATTATGACGGCTCTGTGGCATGGGCTCTCGCAGACCTTGAGGGCCTGGAAGAACAATGACACGGCAAGCTGGAATTTCGATCGGCGCTCGTAGTCCCTGCCCAGTGATTCCATCATACCGCCGAGCTCAGGGGCCGAGAGACATGCTTGTTCACCAGGCTTGCCGCCTTCAAGTACCCGTCTTCTAAATTCCTTCAATGATGTTTCCACGGCCCAGACTAGATGCTCATGGGACTTTTCGGGCTCGAGGACGTGTTCATCGGCGTACAATTCGCCCAGCTTGACTGCGGTGCTGACAGCCTTTGCCAACAGCCTTTGCCTCTTGCGCCACAGTGTTTCAACCTCAACATCGGCCGCTGTTTTGCCATCTAGTTGTTGCCCATCCGCTGCCTGTTTGGCCACACCCTTGGACGTCGCTCTAACAGCGCCTGATCGACTGGAAGTGTCTTTCCCATCCGCGGCCTCAGACTTGTAATGTCCCGCTTCGGTTATCTTGCCTTCGGAAACGGACTGCTCCATAACGGCAATCCACTTCTTACAGTCTTGTAGCACGGACTCAAGTACGTCAATGGAGGCTTTGTAGCTGTTGATCTTCTGGAGCCAAAATGACACCTGAATTCGGATACCAAGTACCTCATCGGAGAAGGGATCCAGCCCTACTTCGGCGACCTGCTCCATTGCCAGCTTATAATACTTCAGTGCCATCTCGGGGTCTGGCTTATAATTTGTGTAGTATATTGCGCGTCGGAGAGTGTTGGCGACGGGCTCAGGATATCGGCTGAACTCGGAGTTGTAGAAGGTGAGAATGTAGGAGCGGATAGCTATGGCAGAGATGGCGGCGAGCAATACTAGCCTGTGATTGTATTTATGAGTAAGTGCATTGATTATCAACAGGGATTTGGTTTTGAACAGGAATTCGTCAGCGTATCATTTGGCTTACAAGATGATGTTCATGCTCGTCAGGGCTGGCGCATCTTTGTACGCAGATCGGATGCCGCGAGGGCTGATAGCAACGGCGGCATTCCTCAAACTAGCTCCCAAAGCTCGTCCCACAAACTGACGAAACGTAATCTGCGGTTTCTCTGGAGCTCTATCTTTGTCTCCAGGCGTGCTTGATTGCGATTGAAATCGTCTATGGCCAGGTGGCAGTGAGACGACAGCTCGTAACGTCAATATCGTGGTTGGCGATTGGACGCGCACTGAGAGCAGTCCAGATGTCGCATGCCGCATACACCTTCCCTGGAGGGGTCTGATCGAAGCGACTGCTGCAACAGACATTGTCGCGGTTAATGCGCATTTGCTTGCACCAGCTTTGTGGTAGCTCCGTCGATGCTGCTTCAATGCTTGAATAAGAATCCATCAAACGATGATGCACATGTGGAAACTGCACAACGCGCTAGTCCCGATTTGGCCTTTGCACCTGGTTGCAGCACGCATTGGATAAAGATCCCGAGGTGGGGAGCAGCCGAGGACGACCATTATTTGATCCAGACAACGCGGACGTTTGCTAAACCACTCAACGTCACGGTATTTCCAAGGCAGCACAAGACAAAAAAATGGCTGGCAGATTCGAGCCCAAGACTCCGGTTCAGTTGAACCCCCCCAAGGATGACCCCATCTCGGTTGAGGAGCTTGCCAAAGCAAACGGTATGTCTTGATTGCCCCTCGCTTGGTATGCATGTGTGTGTGCCCCTCCACGATCAATTTCGTTAGAGCTTCGAGACTGGTCGGGTGCACTCGACTGGGAGGAAGTATTGCTGTGTCGCAATAATGACCGATGTTTTGGCTTCTTCTCAGCAGAGTGGTCTGTTTGAATGCTCTGCAGCTGACCGAGCAGTTGGCCACTGCTTATGAAATCGGCACCAGCGTTGCCGAAACAGTCACAATTGATGCTGACGCAAGACAACATAGGCAACGATGGTGGGAAATGTTATGTTGCCATCAAGGTACGCTCGGCTTCCAGGCTGGTCTCAATACAACCTGCTTCAGATACAATGAACTAACCCATTGATACAGGGCAAGGTTTACGATGTCACTGGCAATAAAGCCTACCAACCAGGGGGCTCATACCATGGTTCGTTGCTCATATCCGCTGGCATTTGCCTACATCTAACCCCCTTCACAGTTTTTGCCGGTAAGGACGCATCAAGGGCGCTAGGAAAGACCTCAACAAAGCCCGAGGATGTCAAGTCCGAGTGGCACGACTTGGAGGACAAGGAGAAGGAAACCCTGAATGACTGGATCACCTTCTTTTCCAAGCGCTACAATGTTGTCGGTGTCGTGGAGGGTGCGCAAAATATGGAATAGTCACTTCTAATTCACAGATTTGTACGCCAATACATACCAAATGAGCTCCGGCAATCTGCCTTGAAACTTGTGCGTGCTCTTGTGGTTGTCGCGAGTGGAGGCAATCCATCGGGAATTAGGAAATTTGAACAACCCATGTCTATGTCAAGGTATCTATATACACCTGGCTGCCGAGCACCTGCAGCCCATTTGGCCGGGATCAATCAGGTGTCAATCTTGCTCGAATATATCGGTGCCAAGCATTTATAAGGCGACAACCTGTACGTCGCCGTCGCATTCATGCCCCATGCTTTCGGGGACCGAGAAGTAGCTTCAAAACTGATCGCCTTCATGGCTAAGCTATCCTGTTCGCATGCATCTGACGGGTGTGAGAGATGAATCGCTGTGTTCGCTTACATGATACGAGATTTGTACCAACGGCTGGAGGCAGTGAATCGATGAGCGTCTGATCCGGGGCGCGTTGTCGTAAGGCCAGAGCATGGGGAACACGGCTCCCAGCACGCAGTGATGAAGCAGCACCTGACCCGGTCTGCATTTCAGAATTGTGTAACAGTAGAGGCCATACTCTGCTGGAGGGTGCACATATGATCGTCACTATATTTCAGGTCTTTAGTAAATGGAAAAAGTAAGGGGTGCAACTAGTTTGTGTGGTAACATCGTGATTTGCAAGAGAAAAGAGACAAGAGTTCTAGCACGCGCTTGAACGACACCGCAACTTAACATGACTCGCCATGCCTGGTTATGCTACGGAATTGCATAGACCGGAATTTTTTGACGGGCGATTAAAGGTGTGCACAAGTTGTTGATCAGCAAGACAGAGCATAGGGGTGTGGTGTTGTTAAGCCAATTTGGTCTTCGCTCGAAACCTCTGTTTGTTGCCTTGGTTGCCTTTTTAGACGGAAAAGACTGGAGGGGAGACCATCTGCATGGTGCCACAAATTGTTGCAACATGGCAACCAAGGGAAATGGCAAGCCCGGTGTAGCCGTACCATCTGATTGGCGAAATACGGCACACACCGTCGAGAGCACGGAGCGTAAAGAGAACAGGACGGGTAAGTGACGGATGATGGAAGTGGTTCAAAGTGAGGCGGACGACTGGGCGCACCACCTCCACCCTGGGAGATTGACTGGATGTGACTGGCCCAAGGCGCCCGCAGAGCAGGAGCGATACCGAGAAAGAGGAAAGAGACGTCAATTGGCCCGCTGTCCATCATCCGCCGTCCGTCGTCCGTCGCCCATCCCCGTGCGCATGCACAAGTTGTCATCTTGTCTCAATACATGGCTGCCGCCATCAACGAGGATTCTTCTCTCGACGGCATTTCACCGCCCAACTTTGGACTGCCTCCACCAGTACGCACCACGTCTGCGATAGCCACACAGCGGCGTCATTGTCGATTCGCGGCGAACCACCCTGACTCTGTTGCACTCAGGACCACCGCCATGTCCTGAGCGAGAGTGACGAGGGAGCCTGACGCACCGCCTCTCCTTGCAATCTTGTGCATATTTTCTCGCACTTCTCGCAACCGGCCGCGCCTTTTCCTGTACCAGTTGCACCTCTCTTTTGCTACCTCCCGCGTCCATCACCGCATCACACACTCTTCCCGTGTCGCCGAAGGACTGACATCTTCCTACCTATGCTACAACACGATTGCCATATGTCAGCCAGTCATTCACTTGTGTACATTAATCTAAGCTTTCACGAGGCCGACCAAGTCCCGCCCGGTTGATGCTTTCTCTTGGACCCTCTGCCCCTTCATCCTTTTCAAGGCTGCCCAACACCCTACGCCTCCACCCACCAGAACTGTATCGTCTTCTCCGTTAAAGCCCCAGACTGCTAGCCTAGACGTCAAAGCGTCTCGGCTACATTTTTGACTTTCACCTATCTTGATCAAGGAGTTCCATCGCCGTTTTACCAAAAGGACAGGCCATCTGGGTCAAGGATTCTGTCTGTCAGTGCCGCCCGTTGTCTGCCCACCTCGCCTCATGCCCTGGATCATGCAATACCCAGCAGCTTCGGCCCACCTGCTCATCTCCTCTACAGCTAGGTGATCCTTTGAGAAGCTGTGCGCTGTGGGAATTGACATATCTGCTTCTATTTACCTTGCCCATTTATTCATAGGCGGCAATCCTTGCTTCAAATTACCAGTCCGCTCATCCGACCTGGATCGTCTGGACAACTCCGTTGATGAAGTGAAACCCCTATGTCCGGGGTTTTGTGCTTCTAGTGGCACATTCTCTGTCAATATAATCGTCCGGTCCTCCATCTTTCTCTCCTGGTCTGGCAACCTGGACTAAGTTGTCCCTACGGTTAGCGGAGAGTGATATAGGACTATCGAAAGGAAAATGCTCTCACGTCATCAACCATCGCCCGCGGTGCTGCCGAGCACCCAGAACTTCAATCATATTGGAGATACAGGAATGCCATTCCCTCCTGAACACTGGAACGCTGCGTGCCATGTATCGGCTGGGTCTTCGACTGCCCGAGGAACATATGCGATCCAACAGTATTCCAACCAGGCAGATGATCCATACTGTGCTATTTTCCCAACACAAGTCCCTCTGGACAACCAACAGGCTCAATATACTTCTCGCCCCCCTAACCTGCAGAAAGCTAGTGTTGCCAAAGGAAGTGCTCCTCAGTCAGCTGGTCAAGTCGCTGCCTATAAAGATTCCGGTTATGGAGGGAGCCTTCCTTCGTTTGCTGGCTCTAGCCCGTCTGTCAAAGCTAGGAGCAGTGGGAATGTGTCCGACCTCAGCTGCCCGCAATGTAGGCACACAGCCAAAACTAAGTCAGAGCTTAAGTATGAATTGTCCTCAATGCCAACCTTGGATTTGCTGCCAGACTGACGAGTGCTTTTCAGAAAACACCTGAATCGGCACAATAAGCCCCACAAATGTGATGTTCAGGGCTGTGCACGAGGTTCGGATGGTTTTGCGACGCAAAACGACCTTGACAGACATCAAAGGACCGTCCACCGCAAGCACCTGCCAGGCCAGGAAACACTTTATCAATGTCTTGAGTGCAAGCATAACCCAAGCAAGTCCAGAAGACGGAATAAAATTGAATGGCCGAGGAAGGATAACTTCCTTGCCCACCTTAAACGAGTACACAACTTTCGACCTGATAACCTGGATGAGTATATTGTCCAAACCCCACACTGTCGTCCGGGCGCCAACCAACTGATCCCCGATGGCCATGGCCACGCTCAGCATGTAGTTTTGCAAGGTGTAGGGACGGGAGCCGGATTCGACGCAGACCTGAATGGAACTCTCTCGCGAACCGCTTTGGCAAACGAGCTTGCCCCTGAAGACCAGAGGAACAACGTATTCCAGGCGCAACGATACAGAATCTTCATGCAGCGGAACTCTGAGGTTCTAGCCAATACAAGCCTACTTGGTTCCCCAGCGCAGCAACAATTCATCAGCCCCGACATGCTCAACAGTTATGGGCATAACTATCAACTCGCGAGCAACTCTTCACAGGTTCAGCACGGTGGCGCGTTGCTGCCGTCTCGAGATAACTTACCACACAGTATATCGACTACACTCGATGACCATCAGTTCAGCGATGGTGGACTGGGTGTAGGACAGTTGCATGCGAATTTGGACGGCCGTGGTATTACCTCCGACATCATCGGAACTGAAGAGGACGTACCGGAACGTGCGCGTTGCACAAGCTCCCCCGAAAACATTATAAGAGCAGCGAACCAACCAGGCGAATCTGCAACTGTGTCTCTGCACACGAACGACAAGCAGTCTTCCATCCGATCTCTTCCTGATGGGCCGGCAGAGCCTTTGCCCCAGCCCAAAGCGTCTCAAGACAGCTTGAACGTCTTGAGACAGTTCTCAAGGGAAGATTTGCAGGCTGAGCTCGACAGCAGACGTCCTGGCGGCAATGGTGAGAGTACTAGTGAAGAGGATTTAATGTCAAAGCCATCTTTTCCTTGTCCGACCTGCAGCAAATCCTTTAAAAGGCAATGCGAGTTAACGTACGTGTCATAACTGTGTGTTGGAGGACATGCTGCCTGGTTACATCATGAAAGATTCATCTGACCTCTGTCATAGAAAGCACAAGAAGAGACATTCAAAACCATACGGCTGCACGTGGCGCGATTGTACCAAAACTTTCGGGAGTAAGAACGACTGGAAGAGACACGAAAGCAAACAGCATTACAACGTGGAGGTATGGGTGTGCGATGTCAACGGTTGTGTGGAGGAGTGTTATCGTCGAGACGCATTCAAGACGCACCTCAAAGTCGCTCACTCTATTTCAACCGAAGCCAGCGACAGCAGAGTTAATCAGTGTCGACGGGGGAAGTACCGCAGCCCAACCTTCTGGTGTGGTTTTTGCTCGAAATACCAAGAGGTGGATCTTGAGCATCCGCTGGCGAACGCTTGGAATGAACGATGTGACCACATTGATGAGCACTTTAGCGGCAGAGGATTATTTCCCCAACAAAGCATAGATGATTGGCAACACGAACCCCAGACACGTGTCGTTTCCCGGGAACCTAGTCAAGAGATCGAGCCTTCTGGAAGTATGACCAGCGATAAGAGGCCGACAAATTCATCTCCCTCGCAGAAGCGCGCGGCAGATTCGATTCCCCCCGAAGCACGCCCACCAAAGAAAGCCAAAACTATGACCGCGTGGCACTGTGTAAGACTCCCTCAAAGTTGTGAGTGTCACGAGAGTAAATCGAAACTGACCAGTGTTTGCTTGTTAGTGCAAATGTAAAATGGTTATGATCTTGAAGACATCTCCAGCCTGCGTCGACTGCGGAAAACAACGATGTGTCGATTGTCTGGTGACATTTGATTTAGTGTTTGACCACGCATAGAAGATGTTGAAGCTGAGTGAAGAGCAACGCCTCGGCTCGCATTTTCCTCTATGTACGTATGCTAGCTGGGAGCGGGACAGACGAGATGGGAACTACAGAACAGTGATGGATGATGGGTACAGGCTTGTGCGAGTTATGATTGACGACGGTAATGAATGATGCGATTGGGATAAAAGCGGATAGTGCATATTATTCAAGACGTTATGTTTCGCTTCCATGCACAATGATGATGAGAGTACCGAGAGCCTGGTTCGCCCGCCCAAGCTAACTTTCAGCTCTGTTCTGCGATGCGTGAGACAACATCATTAGGACTATTGCAGGACAACAAACACTTGCATTAGCATCAACGGGTAAACCCACTTTTGATCATGTACGTAAGATGACCCAGGGGCGGACACCCCTCCCCCCGTTTTCCAATTTCCTCTTGATGGTTTCTTGCGGAAACATGGCATCTCCCAGACCCCATGCGCCCCTTCGGAGCCATGCACGGGGAGATGACGATGCCAGGTGTAGCTGCGAGCCAAGATGATCTGCTGGACTATTGGCATCCCTGACCCCTACAGCCGTGCTTGCCTGCCCAGAGAGGATGAACCACGATGCTTCCAAAAAGAAACGAGGTGAACCAGCAGGCCGGTAACGAAATTTGATGAATCACTTCGAAACGTGGAGGAAGAACCCAAAGCTGGCCCCGGCTCTCCGCAGCGCCCGGGAAAAGCGTCAAGATGTCATCTTGTCCCCGTCCCCGTCCCCATTGCTGTTGCCGTTCACCTTCCCTCGTTGTCAAAACCGCAACCCACCCCCCACTTCGATTCCACGGTGCCAGCGAAGCAGTTGGTCCTTGCGTGTCTCCTCTCTTCTGCAATTCTGCGACCGGCGACGACGCTCGGGGTGGCCGCTTGCCTTGCAGAAAAAGGATCAACAGCGCGTCGTGTCTGCCTTTTCGTCTTTTTAAGATGAGATGGAACGCAGGGTTGGGACGAAGCGGATCTTGTGCATGTCACTGCAGAATGCACGCTCAGGCGCGGCCCGCACCAGGTGGTAGCGTCGGTTTGGGGGACGGAAAATGAAACCTTGGCGGCAGAGGATGCAGCGTTTGAAAGAAACGGAATAGCTTGGGTTTTTTTTTCTGTTGGTCCCTCTCGACTTGAATTCTGGTCGGCTCTGGAACCTTGTCCTCGGGTACCCCATTCGGATGTATGTAATCTGTCAGTAGATGGAGCGTCCAATCTGCTTTACGAGTAGCCGACCGACTCCCCTTTCTTCATCCTGGCTGAGACTGCTCTGCCGACCACAAACTTTCTCGATAGGGAAATGGACCCTTTCAGCCTATAGGGACATTTTC
>AFRD01000124.1:0-76910 GCA_000222875.2 Periglandula ipomoeae IasaF13
GGCGCCGATATCAATGGTTAATGAATGGGGGGTTCCCGGCGTCATCGCAGCTTGCATTTCTCCTCTCCGCGAAACACATCACAGGGTTTTTGGGATGGTCGATTACTTTGGCTTTCCTAGCTTCCACCACAAGCGCACGCCGTGGCATCTTGTGTGCATCTCATACTAGTACTTGGGCATCTATGCGAGATGCAACTCTATACATATTATGGCAGATGCAAAATCCTCGTATGCCGCTGTATCTACGACGCAGCATGCTGCAAATGATGACGACGTGGTACGGTGCATGAGTGCTTTTTCATTTTGCCAGCTGTTCCTGATCCAGATGCCATGATGAAGCATTACTACGAGATGATGCATGGTCCCTGCAACTCTTGCCTTTGTGGCTGCCCGACACTGTTCCTCTGGGGAATCATCTACTACCGGCTCAGGTCGTCCATCTTGGCCGCACGGTAGCGGAGCCCGCGGTAATGGTGTAATAGCGCCTGCTAGTGGACCGCCAGAAACAAAAATATATAATGTGGATGCAGCTCGCGACGCCAGATCGAGCTACTGGAGGGACTAGTATTAGAGTTGACTGTCAGAAATTGTGAGGTTCGTCGTGACCGGCTGACATTATACTCCGAAGCGTTGGTTCTAGTCGCGTCTCCATAACGCGCTTCAGACGGGCAACTGATCACATCAGCATCAACGTGCTGGACTAATAAACAGCATAAGAAATTCGTTCTTGACCTGCTCCTCGGCTCATATGCTGTATGGCGATGATTGTTACGCTGCTGATCTTTGCCACAGCACCTTACAGTTCATTACTGCTACGGGGCCTTCCGTAATAGGTCCAGGGGCCAAGCAGGAACTATAGCGCGGCTTGCTGTGGTGATATTAATTTCAACACGACATCCCTGCCCAAACGAAATGGCCATCTCCCTTGCCCCAAGTTTAGCTTGTGACTTTCTTCTCTGCTTTAACGACAGGGGGCTCGGCTGCTGGCGGAGCGACCACGACCCTTCTTCTTTCTCATTTCTCATTTCTCCCCCAATCAAACTGGATATACAGACTAGACCCTGTGAACCGTGACCCGCGAGGCTTTCTAGAACCATTCCACTGGGCAAGGTAATAGGGTGAAAGAGAGGGCTTCTTATCCGAATACCCCTTAACCTCGAGCTTCGAACACTGGCACACGGCTCATGGCTGTGAATTCAAATCGCTCAATAGCATCATTGATAACGTACGTGCTTTGCGATGGGGCAGCAGTGGTGGAAGACAACGCGGAGATAGATTGCACCATTGCCTTATAACGGCAGGCGAAAAAAACAATGTTTTACACGCCCAAGACATTGTCTCATATGAAGCCCTCCCGCGCCCAATTTCCTTTTTTTTACCGCGCCGCATCTCGTGTGTTTTCACATCTAATGTTATCTCAGTAAGCAATGCCAAATGGCCAACAAGTCAGGCAGTGGTGCTGTTTTGACACGCATCCTCGCTTGTCCTGGTTCGACAGCTGCCCACACGTTGGTTCGGTACAGCGTTTTTGCCATGAACATCCCTTCTGATCGAGCATGTTTCAACCGCTGGGGGTCCATGGGTAGACCGGCGCAAATTCCAATTCCCATTTTGAGCCATCTTCGATTAGATACCAAGAGTGTGGCACCCGTTTTCTTGGTCGCCATGCACGTCATCTGTCAGTGCAGTAGCGGAATGTTAGTGGCCCCAGTTCAACCAGAGCTCAGACTCTGTTGTTTGCAGTTCAGGCGGCATGGTTCCGCCGGGTAAACAACGCAGTAGAGTGGGAGTAGCGGGATGGCCAGCTTGTAAGTGTAATGTTGTTGCTTGCTCGTCGTCCGTCCGTGATGATGGCAACTCGCTATGATCTTGGTGCTACTGAGAGGATGACGGAATAGCCAAACCCCTGTCATCGACGCCGCTCCCGAGTCTCCAGGACGCTGACACTCATGGTCATGCTTACACCCGTCTCTTCTCAATTGCCAACTGCAGTCCGTGAGACGGTCAAGACAAGAACACCCTGTGCTTGCCCTTTGAAAAGACTCAGCGTCAGGGCAACGTGTAAATACGCAGCATGGTGCATGTGGTTGCTGTGCACATTCCAGAGACCGAGAAAATCTGGGTCGATGAGTCGATGAGCCGTAACTCGCTCCCTGAGGCCACTTGCTGGCCGTGCTCGCTCCCCACATTGTCAGGTTGCCCTGGGATATGACACCGAACAGCCCGGTAGCAGCGGACGGGCAGGTCGTCCAGAAACAAGTCCACATGGCTCTTCGATCCGGGTACATTGTAAAACAATATCGTCCTCGAATGCCAGCTCCATCAGGCATATATCTGCAATGTGATTCTAAGGCCAGAGCCAGGGCGCCCTTCCGTAGCAACAGCAGAAGGTATAAGTGAAACGCTCCCTGCCCTCTTCGACAAGCGTCTGCTACGTGACATGCTTGACATGCTCAATGCCCTGCACCCGAGAAGATCAGACTTCTCATCGCCGCCATCATAATTGATCCTGATTTGCCCTTTTGCTGACAGTCATCCGGCAAGCAGCCAGCCTTTCCCAGCCGAATCCTTCGATTCTTCGACGCTTCACACCAACAGCGCGAACAAGCCATCCTTAATAATTCGACTGCTCATCTCCACTACAAAAGCACCCCACGTTTGATTCCTCTCGCCCTGCTTGCAATTGATTGGCCACATACGAGGACTGGATCGGGACAAGCACCCTCGACAACATCAACGAGATTAGCAAGGGGTAATAGTTCCAAACTCACATGTGCGTCTGCATCGTGAGCCAGAATTCTTCAGTGCACCGGCTAGGACCATAGAGCAGTGCTTTTTCGTGAGGTCTGCTCCTTCTGTTCTACACAGGCACAGCCTCTTTGCTGGCCAGAAAAGCCGTGTTTCGCTTCGAGTTGCATCACCGTTTCTCAAATCGTTCCCCGTAAAGCCCCATCTCCAGTGGCTTGCGGTGACAACTGATCAAATTGAACCCCGGCTCCCAGCAAGCGTTCTGCTAGCTCTGGTTCGTTGCGCCCGCCAAAGCTCCCCCGCCTTGAGTCCCGACAGAGCAATCACCAGACGGCGTTCGGGACGCAATTTCGAGCCTCGTACGCCTGTTTCCGTCCATCCATCCGCCAACCAGGCTATAACCAGTTCGGTCCTAGGCGGCCGAACCCCTGATCAGCTTCATACACTCTGGCCTTCCTCGGGTCATCCGCCATCCGCCATCCTCACCTCCCAGCCTTACATTGCGCTCTCGACGCATTGTTTGCTTTCTCGGCGTAGGTCGAGGACGCAGCGATTTCTGAACCCACCGCTTGCATTACAACCCCGAGCACCTGTCTCGTTCGTTGCCTGGAGCTCTTTGCGCCGCTTGGTCGAGCCGCAGTCAGAGCTTCCGCCCGTTTATGCAGTAGATCAACGGCCCGGCCGCCCGCGGTCTAACTCGGAATCCATCTCAGACAGCCTGGACGAGGTCGAAGACGTTTACCGGTCTGGCATCTGCGGCCCTTCTTCTCTGCTACCCAGTTCCTTTTCCGACACTCTGTTCGATCCTCTCTCTCGCAGCGTCGACGCAACCGTGACCTCCAGTATGGCAACTGTCAACGAGCATCCGATTCACCGTCCCGCATCTCCCGAGACATCGCCAACTCTCGCTATCGGGGCCTGCCCTGAGCTGTCCCGATGCGTGTCAACCGCTTCGTCCATGTCCCATGGCTCGATGACCGATGTTAGCTCTCGAGATTCGCTCGGCAGCGAGCTTTTCTCTCGCCAGTCTTCCGGTTCGTATCGATCATCAAGGCAGTCAGATGTGTCTAATATCTCGAGACAATCGACGCACAGTGTGGACAGCAAAGGCAGGAGAAGGGGCTATATGCGGCCGCAAGCCACAGACTTCGCCGCCAGCGCCAGATCAAGGGAAAGCGTCATGAGCTTGGGAAGCATTGCCCACCTGCAGTACTATTTTGCTAGGACCGATCTCTTGGACGGCAAGGGCGGCCAGCTTGCGCGCAAGAGGCCGAATCAGCGGGCAACGCTGGATCTGTCTCTTCTAGACGGAACGAGTACGGAGCCTAAGGTTATGGAACCCGACACGGACATGTCATATGTGTCTGCAGACAACACCACAGACCTGGGCAGCCATGGACTAGATGCTAAGATGGACGTCAACCATAACACAGTGGAGTCCCCGACAGAGGACATGGATGACGACTTTTTTGAGGATAGCTTTGCGGAATCAGATCCCGGCATGTTACCGCCGACAGTCAGCACATATCACCAGAAAGAGAAGCCACTTCCCAAGCCTCCAAAGATAGAAGAGTTGAAGGCGGATCTAGAAACGTGCCTACATGACACCAAAAAGGCGTTAGACGAGGTGCAGGCGCGTAAGGTTGGCACGTTCCAAGAATCGCCCGACACCCCGCAGTTGCCAAACATGCCAGAAGAGAACACGCAGGGCTGGTATGAACTGCAGGGTATGCATATTCTTGACGTGGTTACTTTGGCTATTCGAGCGGCCAAGATGTACTACACTGCACATGAGATGCCAGATCGTCTGGACTCTATCAAGTCTGAGAAGCAGATTCGGGCAGATCTACTAGCAGTGATGGAAGTGCTGAAGCAGATGGCCACGCGAAACTTCAAGGGCGGTATGAAGGACGACGAGATCAAGACTATGGTTGGCTGGGTCAAGTCTGTCTTTGATATCCTGACTCAGGAACAAGAGATTGAGCTTGCTGAACGAGCCGAAAGAGAGAGCTGGACCTGGCTCCGTGGCGACTGGTCCGGCCGAGAGTACGAGCGAGAGAGAGCTTTTCTGTTGTCAATGGACCCGGAAGCAGAACCCCTTCTTGAATGGACCCCTCTCTCGCAAAATTCAGAGTGCCCTACACCATTCCTTCAAAGCCTTCAGAATGGTTTGCGGCTCGTCAAGCTTCACAACGCCGTTGTGCAGAAGTCTAGGAGGCGGTTTGGGGCTATTCCAACATTTCACACGGACACGCAAAAGCCGTATCGATCAGCTGACAATCTGCGCTACTGGGTCAAAGCAGCCGAACTTCGGTTCGAGATGATGCTCAAGGTCGATGTGCTCGGTGTGGTCTACAACAACGGCCCTGAGGCGTGGCAAGTCTTCGAGCACGCCATCTTGAAATGGTGCAAGCATGTGCAGGAAGAGATTACCAGCGAATTATCAGAATGATTGTTTCTCGACTGCATTTACAGCCAAGAAGCGCGTTATGACTTATGTCGACATACCCGGAGTTATGCCTGTCTTTTGCTTGCTTTTCTCAAGTGGGGGATTTTGGGTTTCGAACTGGGCCTGATTTTTGTGTCCAATCACGCCAAGAATCCCCCCAATTATTATTCTACAGCTTCATTTTTGCCTGCCATGGGAAGAATCAGACAGCTTGACGGGAAAGCCCATGCTACTTTGCACACGTATCATTATTATTACTGCCTATCACCCCCTTTTATTTTTTCTGCACCAAGCATTTGAATCACGCACACGCAAATCTGCAGCCATATTTTTTCTGCAGCAAGCGACACTTGCTTGTTTTTCCACGGATGGGCGTGGTGGACAAACGGAGCATTTGCGTTCATGCGAAGCGAGCGGGGCCGCGCATGCATCGTGTCATACTTGTTTTATTCTCTTTTGAATGAGTATGTTCAGTGTGCGGATCCGCGTATTCTTTCAAATTTAATTTTCTAGTATATACCCCCAGTAGCATAGGCTCCGGGGTAGAACATACACAATTGGTTGGGTTTCGAGATAACACAATCAATATTTATTGACTTTGACAACTGATGTGTCTTTTCCTCCAATGCAATACCTTGACATGTCGTGACTCGTCATCAAATTGCTCCAAAATCATATACCAGGTCCCTGTAACTCGAGCAGATCAGTGAAAAAGCCGAGGCAGCGCGCAGGTGTAAGCTTTTAGTGCAATTTTCACAGGACAGGGATTGTGTGTCTGACTGCCTCAGCGCTTCTTGACAAGTATCCCCCACGTCCTAGGCAAGAAGCTATACTTATCATGTTCCTCCTCCATAGCCTCTGCGTTCTCCCACTCCCCGGCCGCAAGAATAGCAGACTTGATATTTCGATTTAAACTGCATCCACCCACGAGGGCGCTCCAGGTAGGGTTCCAGCAGGCTATTCCGACGTTAGTCCACGCTATCCCTGGCGTGTAAACAGTATGAGTCCATTCCTGACACGAAGACTGCAAGCGGCTATTGTGAAAAGGGCATATAGAAATTACCAAGAGCAAAAGAACAGTAAAAATAGAGAGAAAAAGAAACATACCCTGCGCGACGACCGTAAACGGATCCTCACTCCGCCCATGCTCCCAAAAGATAAATCGTCCACCAGGCTTCAATAGCGTCCACACCTCCCTACACACACCCTTCATGTCATTCACGGAGCACAAAACCTGTATACTAAGTACCGTGTCCATGCTGCCCTCCTCGATGCCCTCTTCCCTGAGAGCACGGCTATCTTCGATACCGTAGGGCAGAAACTTGTACTTGTGTTCCATGTTGTGCTCTGCTACTTTTGCGAGGAGGGGCTCTTCGAAACAGGGGTTCGGGTCGATTCCATATATGAATTTGACGGAGGGACTGAAGCGATGGATTTAGTTTCCGGGGCCGGGGCCGAGTTCGAGGGTTGTGCCGGCCGCGGAGGGGACGAGGGAGGGGACGACGGTTGTGTTTTCGTGGGCTATGAATCCTTCCGCTTTTCATGACTTTAGATATTGTTCTTATATGGGAGATTGAGAGGAGGGGGTGGACGGAGGGTAAGAGGGGAGAGAAGTACATGCTAGAGTAAGCAATCTGGAGACGGCAACATCTCGAATCTCATGGGGATGAAATAGCGCGCGGGGCCCTTGTGTGAATATCGCGTCTTTGAGAGCAACGAGGTGCACTGGGGAATAATTAGTATAAATAAAGTGAGAGTGAGTGAGGGACATACTCCATAAAGATACCCAGATGAGACGAAAGGGGCCGAGTATAGTGTCGACACGATCTTTTAAAGCCATTGCGAAATCTGGATCTGACAGGCAAAGCTATGAAAATGAACGGTATGAAAATATATATGAAAGTGCGTTACGAAAATAAAAAGTGAGTGTGGCAGACGTATAAGTGCGAAGTTCCCTAAACGGTCCTCACGTGGGGCGGGTAAGATGGCTGAGGAGGACCAAAAAGTGTTGGTCGACGGGGTCCCGGGACTTGCTGTTTTGAGATGGCGCGGAAGGGGGGCAGGTGTGAGGCAGGGTGAGGCGTGGCTAGTATGATTGTGCTCACGCGTGAGATGGTGCGATGGGTTTGGATAAGAGTGACATGCCGGGGGTTTAACTCGTCCGTCCGATGCCGCACAGAATATCCTTGGTAATCAAGATACCCATATTCTGTTACATTATACTCGAGTGTACCTAAGACGACTGTTATTCTACTTTAGAACTGGGCGATATACCAGTCTCATCTCCATACATTGATACACTGGGGGTTCCTACAGAAGATATACCAATCAGGCTTAATGTCTGATCATCAGTTAAATGCTTCACATGAAGAGCACATTCATAGATCACAGCGGAAGGGACACCACAGGAACAGCAGTTATTTGTACAAATTGTATTAATATAAACCCCAACATCCTAATTTGCATTTATAGTTTTCAAATTTTTTTTTGGCGACCAAGGTCATTTTATCCGATTGTAACCCAAGAATAATCCCAAACAGACTACCGTCGCTCGCTCATAATATCAAGCACGCGAATCACTGGATATCCACCTTGCGAATCTCCGTCCACTCCCTCTCCGTCTTCGGCACCGTCACGATGAGCACGCCATCCTCCATCTTGGCCGTGATGGAAAATCCATCAATGTCCTCTTTCTCGTTCTGCAGGCCTGGAGGAGGCAGCGTGATGTTGCGCTCAAAGAGACCGACTCGTCGCTCGCCGGACACGAGTCCCTGGATGAAGTCTTCGTCTCCGGGACGGTGGATGACTCCAGAGATGCTGAGCGTGTTGTTGTCGGGGTTCCAGTCGACACCGACGTCTTCCTTCTTGGCGCCGGGCAGAGCGACGTGAACGACAAAGGCTCGCTCGGTGTTGAAGATGTCGACGGGTGGTGCGAATGAGTCGGTGCCATCGGTCTGGGTGGTTCCGGAGCGGTAGCGCTCGGCTTGGTCGCGCATGTTCTGGAAGAAGGGGTGGTTGATGAAACCGCGCATCATGGCTGGGAAATCGAATGCTGGGCCGCTTCCTCGAGGGCAGTGTCGGCCACCGTGACGGCCGCGGTGCCATCCTCCTCGTCCAAAACCGCCGCGGCCACGACCACGGCGACCACCGAAGTCTCTTCCGTATGGAGGAGGAGGGTATTCGGCATCTTCAGGGGCGACCTCGTCGGGATCGGGCATATCAGCGTCCACGGTGGCTGGGGATGCTCCCTTTTCCTTCTCGTTTTCCTTGTCTATGTCCTTTTCGGGATCTTTGTCACCACCAGATCGGTGGCCTTCTTCGTCTGTGCCGTCCTCGCAATGGCGATGGTGGCGGTCTCGTCGGCGGCATTCGCGACGTTCTCGACGCCTCTCTCGTCGAGCCTCACGGCTGTCGTCGTGTTCGTATCCGTGGTGGTACCAGTCACCCCAGCCGTAGTCCTGATCCCAGGGACCGTGACCTACGCCCGGCCCGGCTGGAGGGGGAGGAGGGTGAGGGACACCATGATGGCCGTGATGAGGAGGGTGTGGTGGATGAGGAGGATGAGGCGGCCCATGGTGCATGCCGCGGCCGAAGGGAAACCCGCCAGAGAATGGCGGGAATGAGGGAGGGTTGTGATGGTCAACGCTTTGGCCGGGGGCGTGATTTGGTCCACCGAAGCCTGAGATGAAGTCCCAAAACCCGGGAGGGTTGGGCGATTGTTGTTGTTGGTCTTGTGGCGACATAATTGAGGTAGTCTTGATCTCCTCAATATACGGGTTGCGATATGGTATGAAGTGAAGGGTGGGATTACTGAAATCGATGTTCTTGATCTCTGAAAAGAAGAATCAAAAGGGAATGATTTCAGTCTCGAAGAGGATTTTTTAATCAATTTATATGCTCGCCCCATTTGCCGCGCGGCACCTCTCTTGATCAACCATCAGGCAAGTTGGTCGGTACGTGTACCCTCGGACATCTCCAGGCACACCAGGTAGTAGGGCTGGAGCAACGCCATCCGCCTCTGCCTATCGGCGCCATTATTGCATAGGAATAGAATGCTCTAGATCTGTTGGATGGCTACCGCGTCTCCTGCGGCCTGGTATTCGTTACTCAAGTGCGGGAGCTTAGCCGTGGTAATTAGTGTCGCACTCGCACAAGCAGGCAAATTGTCGCCGCGCGTCCCACCACAAATCTGGATTCGCGGCCCGGGTGAAGGATTGAAGTGGTGGTGTAAGTCGGGGACCGGCAAATGGGGCGTACCCGAGCCCCGATTCATTACTAGTTTTGCCCGAAGTTGTCTGGAAAGAAATGTCTGGGCTGCTAGACTCGTAGACGTTTGTGTGCCTACTGTAGGAACATTGAAACTATTCGCCACCACATGGCCGTCGTGGGGTGATTGCGGTTGACGACTGCCGACTGCCGACCAGCCGCGTCATTGGTTTTGCTGTTGGTGCGTTAGTTGGCGTGCCAGCATAGAAGCATTAATTGAGTCATCTCTTGTTGGTGACGCCACATGCCTGCTTGCCGCGTGGCTTCAAGAAAAGTCGAGATATGTGCTCGCAACTGTTGCCCGTGAGCGCAACACAACAGAGTGACTGATTCGACTCAAGTCAAGTCAGGTCGACGAGGCTGTTTGTCGCGCCCGAACTGCTGGCATTTCCAATAGTGAAAGTCTTTCTCATATCGAAGGATTCCTCAATTCTATGAGAATATCCTTTCTGGTTGGCCACAACTCGTTTGCCAAGCTCATCCGTAAAGTTGCAGCTGTGGTGCGTGTGTCCAAATGCCCACAACACAACCGACTTACTCTTCCAACAATCCTCATCGGCCAAGTCGGTCGCGAAGCCAGACGTGACGGTGCTACCAGCGTGTTTCTTATCAATCGCTCTCTCATCCAGGGTTGGACTGTGGTGCGTAAAAATGACAATTTGCCTGTGAGGTTCAGAAGTGGTAATATCTCTCACTTGTCCATTCAACCACGCCAAATCGGAAACGTGAGCGTCCACATGTGCATCCACTGCCCAATTCTGGATGTGTTTGAAATCAATAAATCGGCCTGCCACAGCGGCTGCCTCTTCTTTCAGTGCTCTGGAGAATAGCGTGCAGCCGAGAATGGTGATTTCGCCATCCATGTCATGTCTTGTCTGGTCGAGAAAAATGAAGCGGCCAACTGTCGATCGGCTTCGCAGCCGGTTCATTCGGTCAGCAAAGTCGCGCACCTTTTGCTTGGCTGCTGGCCAGCTCCCATGGCATGGCTCGTGATTTCCAAGCAGGAAGAAGACATTCCAGTAGCGATGCAATTGTTTTTCGAGAAACGAAAAGAGGCCATCGTCAGCTACGTGCCCAATGTCACCGAGAAGGGCAAGGTTTGGCGCTGTTTGTCGAAGGGTAAAATTGTAAGAACCATGTGTCTCCAAGTGCAGGTCGGACACGATTTGGAATACGGCGGGTGCCATTGCTTGGCGAGAGGATAAAGCGTGGTCACGCAGGCTTTCACTGAATCATCAGCTAGGACTCAAGTCCTATCGTATCAATCCCAATTGCCAACCTGGGCAGTTGTGGTCATATGGTGTCGTGGCGTTGGGCCAGGAACACGTCGAGCAAACAATGATTGCTTGGATTCGATGAGCTTTACTTTCCGAAGTTGGCAGCTGTATGTATTAATACAGTGCACCCATTGATTGACACCTAATAATTTGATACAATCACATCCCCTAGGCCGTGCTGTGCTGTGCCACCAGACGCGACTTATGAGATGCCCCCAGCCCCTATCATCTGATTAATCCAGGCGCTGTAGGGAATGCTACAGGCCATACCGGCGCGTAATGGGGCACTACAATGTCCTACAAAACCTCCACCTAGCGCCAACCTTCCTTCATGTTTGGTAATGAATCAAAGTATCAACTGATAAATCGTCAACATCATCAATTACCGGCCGATCCGGCGCCCACTACAATTGCTCATATTGAAATACAATCGATAAGATTTTCCTTTAGAAGTATCAGGGTCAATTACCTTATGCTTTTTTTGTGGCAAAATGTAGCAAAGGCACCTTCTAGCCGTATGCAGTTGGTCATGTAGGTAGTTACAGCTCCGAGCCCACAGCCACGAAAAGCAAGGCTCGTCTTCATTTGTCTGTTCGATAAGTTGACGCTATCTGCGATGAGATCGGCTGATGTGCCGCGTGCCAAGGCTACAGCTCCTATGGCAATTTCCGTCTGACTATTGCCGACGAGACTCTGCTCAAGAGGTTCTGATGCAAGCATAACTGAGGGGTGACTTGTAATACACCGGTAGGTCAATATGTGGGTAGATGAGTGCTGTAACATGTCGTTGAAGGCTGGATACCAAGGCATGGGACCCTGCCAATTCGACTTCAGCGCGAATCAATATTCCCTCGGCATACGAGATTCTGGAAGGTCCCAGGTCTTGTTCTGATCCCTTGCGCAAGGCACACAACAAAGGTATCAGGAGTGCTTTCTTCTTTGACTTGTTTGTTCCTCAAAGTAGCAAGCAGAGCTTCACTTTGGTCTGACGAGTTCTTTGTTCCTAAGGACAGAGGTAGAGACGACTCGGTCCATACGATTTCTATATCTTAAAGACGAAAGGAAGATGAAACTCAAGCAAAACGTAACAAAGCAAGTTCTTAGCTGTCGCTCATTGTGTTTTGCGAAGTCTCAGGTCTCATTTACGACTGTTCTATGTATAGCTCGGACGGCTGTTCTTTGTTATCAAACACTATGTGGGACAGCTGTACCACAACCCACTGGACGGTGCACAATGGGCATCGTGAACTCGTGAATCTATAAGTAACTCAACGTTTATTTTTGAGGCCACCTAATTTTTATTCTCAGATTTCTGAATCACAACTACAATTGATCACTATCTATTCTTCCATTTATCATCTACTTATCCTTCGATTCCAACTTACATTGAACACGCTTAAACCATGGCAGACAACGAGGTTGCACCAACAGTTGAGGCTTGTGTTGATAAAACCATTCAGCCAGCTCTTGCTTCGCTTCGCAAGTATGACGGCCTACCAAGCGATTTGAACGTCGACAAAGTCAAGGAAGTAATCAAAGAGGCGCTAGATGAGTGCTTGAAGGAGCCCTCCTTCCAGGAGGCCTTGACATCGAAAGACCATGTGGCAGAACTTGACGAGTACCTCTTCTACTGGGACAATGCAGATTCTTCTTTCAACTGCATTTGGGACCTAGCACAAGACTCAATGGATGTGCTGCATGAGCTCTGCAGCTTACTAAGTGATGTCAACTCCCAACAAGTCCAAGGACGGCTCATCAAAGCGTTCGTATCTCGTGCCAAACAATTGATCGAAACCCTTTTCCCAAAGTACGTTTATTATCATGCAATTGCTCAACAACCACCAAAGGCCGACTCACTCGGCGAAGTACTTGATTGTGCGCTTAATGATTGGTCAAAGACAATTGTTGCAATAAATAGTATATTCCCGGATAACTCAGTTGACATTTATTTTCGGCGCACGAGTAACTATTTCCAAGGCTTCCTTGAAGAGTGTCAATCGTCAAAGAACGATCTTAACGCAAACATTCCAACCGCGTTGAAATATGTCGCAGACAGGCGCGAATTGGGGGATCTGACTGAATTCCTACAATTGAATGGGAACAAAGGGTTAAGAATTGAAATCGATCCAGACAGACCAACAGATCTATGGGTTCACACCACGCGTGGAGAGCTTCAAGCCGACCATTATATCAAGGGTCCTACACATGGCTTTAGCTAAATGAGAAGAATGCTCAAGCTCATCTAAGATTTGGATTAAAAAGTAATGTTTTTCTAACGTAGATAGACATTAAACAAATGCTGCCAATGTTTGAGGAGACTTCCGCGCCAGCCTGGTTCGTCGTTGCGTGTGTCCATTCATATGACATATCTGTTAATTGAACCACAATTGCTTACAAGAGGCAGCTGACTACTTGAATACAACAATAAACATCTATTCTTGTATACTTTGAAATGATCCTTGTTTCTCTTCTCAAACCAAGTTCTATCACGGCACATTTGCGACATACTGGCATTACCAATGTTCACAGGCTTCAGTTCCGCCAACACTTTCAACCCACAACAAGACATTCAACTAAGCCATTGTCGTGCTCGATTCGTCAGCTTCAGGTTTCCTAGCACTGATGGCAACATATCTCCAGTACTTCTGCGCGTAATAGCCCCGCGCACCTCCGATGGCATTAACAAAGTACTTCTCGAGATGGAGAAATACAATGATATAATACGGAATAGCCGCTAGAAGCCAGAAAAGTCGCAACATCGGTCGGACGTTCACCGAGTAATCGTACTCTTTGACATCTACGAAACCGGCCTCCGCAAGAAGCTTCTTGTAGTATCCGCGCTTGGCGCGCTGCCACGTAGGCATGGAACCGTAGTCGCTGACTTCCCTCATCAGCTTGGCGAGTGTCTTTCCAATCTCCTCGTCTGACTCGTAGTCGTGGTCGTATTCATGCATGGCGATGTGGCCGCCGGGTCGAAGTATGCTATAGAATCCCTTTAGCGCCTCCAGGGGTTCTGTCGCATGAACCAGAGTCTCCATCGTGTAGACGCCGTCGTAGCGCTCAGACTCCAAGGTTTCTAGATGATGGTAATCCATTTTCTGAACTGATACAAGTGAGCCAACATCACCAGCGCGAGCAATATTACGCTTTGCTTTGGCAAGGTGGTGGTCCATGACATCTATGGCAGTTACTCGCAAGCCTCGACCGGCCATGTACAGAGCAACATGGCCAACTCCGCAGCCCGCATCCAAGACTTTCGAGCCAGGAGGTACATTGAGGAGGTTATACATCTTTTCTTCCATCTTGCGCAGAGGGCCATTTAGCGGATACATCCAGTATGTATCTTTCTCCCAGTACCCAAAGTCTCGCGTGTTTCCCAAAAGGGCCCAATAGCCAAGTCGCTCGAGTCGCGACTTGTATAGTTTTTGCAGCGAAGGATTGTTATTTATGATCGGTTTCGAGTCGATCATCAGAGTCTTCGGCGAGGAAGGCATTTTGAGGGATGCGGGAAACCGCCGGCGCTTAGAGAAGATGAGACGAAAATGAGGAGGCAACCAGCGGGATTAAGTTGCGAAAGTGGGAGAGGCGGACACAGCCTGGTCCGAGAAAGACAAAGGAGAATTTGGCGGCGAGTCTCCAAATTTGGATATGATCACCAAGTGCGCATTGTTTGAGCAATGCGGGTTGCGAACCGTTGGCGCTGGTGGCCCAAACACAACCTCGACCTCTCGGGAAGTGCGTGTTGGTCGATGGTACATGCAAGCTCACATGACACCGCGACCAGGGTGAGTCATAGAACCCCCAGTCTCACTATTTGATGCCTTGCAATCGGGCTTTTCGACTCCTCTGCGCAACTTTCCAATTTCCTGTGATTGATATCACTACATTGGCTTTCACACGACCGTGACAAAATGGTGGATCAGGCGATAACGCCGCCTGCAGAAGCTCTAGCTCAGCTCCAGCTCGACCATGAAACTGGCGAAATGGTGTCCAAGCGCGAGCTCAAAAAACGTCAGCAGAAACGGGCTAGAAAGTTGACTGAAGCGGCAGCACGGGCAGAAAGGGTAAAAATACCGTTGGGCCAAAAACCCGCACCACAGTCTAAAAACGACGACGCACGGATCGATCCAGATGCAATATTCAAGCAGGGCTTCCTCGCCGATATTTACAATGAGATTCCAGCCAAAGAAGTTGTGACACGGTTCCCGCCCGAGCCAAATGGTTTGCTGCATTTGGGCCACGCCAAAGCTATAGCTATTGACTTTGGATTCGCCCGCTACCACGGGGGTAAAACTGTGAGTCATGCAGGACGTAGACGTGTAAGACGAAAGAAGCTGACTTGTCTCATCAAAGATACTCAGGCAAGGTTACAGTGTTATTGCGTTGAGGCGAATTGAACTGACCTTGGTTCAGATTTGATGATACTAACCCTGATGCTGAGGAGAAAGGTTTTGTAGACTCAATTGAAGAAACAAGACGGTGGCTGGGTCTGTTCTTTCGCAACTTCACCACAAGACGCTATCCTAGTAACATTTACATGAACAGGCTTCACACCTCATGCAATCACCTACTCAAGCGACAACTTTCAGAAACTCTACAACTTTGCAGAACAGCTAATCCAATTGGGGAAGGCCTACGTCTGTCACTGCAGCGAGGAGGAGATCAAGCAGCAGCGAGGAGGTCACGAAGGCAAAGAAGGCCCTAGGTACAGATGCGACCACTCTGAACAAGATGCAGCAACGAATCTGGAGAAGTTCCGCATGATGCGCGACGGCAAGTATGAGCCCAGAGCTGCTTTCCTGCGAATGAAGCAAGACATCACAAATCCAAATCCACAGATGTGGGATCTTGCGGCATATCGAATTCCGAAAGACCAGACTCCGCATCATCGGACCGGAAATCAGTGGAAGATTTATCCCACATATGACTTTGCACATTGTCTATGCGACAGTCTAGAGGGTATTACGCACAGCCTATGTACAACGGAGTTCGTCCTGTCGCGGGAGAGTTATGAGTGGCTCAACGAGAGCCTAGGCGTTAATAAGCCTAAGCAAAGGGAATTTGGTAGGTATCAAGCACGCCAATTGTATGTGTATTAATGCTAACGTTATTCAGGACGGTTGAATCTGAACGGTACTGTTATGAGCAAGCGAGGGCTTGCAGCATTGATCGAAGAGAAAATAGTTCGCGGCTGGGACGACCCTCGTCTCTACACGCTGGTTGCCCTCCGCCGCCGTGGCATTCCACCTGGAGCGATTTTGTCGTTTATCAATGAACTCGGTGTCACTACTGCGAGGAGTTTTATTCCAGTTTCACGGTTCGAGCAGTCTGTCCGAAAATACCTCGAGGTAACGGTGCCTCGTCTCATGCTTGTTCTGGACCCTGTGGCTTTGGTTATTGAAGACACGGTTGATCCTGACATATCCGAGTGTCACATCCCATTCTCACCGAAAGACCCTGGTATGGGTGGATATTCCCAGAACATGACACAGAAAATCTTTATCGATCGATCAGATTTCCGAGAGGTTGACAGCAAAGACTATTTCCGTCTCGCACCTGGCAAAACGGTAGGACTCCTCCAAGCACCATTTCCAGTGAAAGCAGTGAGCTTCTCCAAGAGCGCCGCCGGCCTTGTCACGGAAATTCGGGCTGTTTTAGATAAGAACGGCAAAAAACCTAAAGCTTTTATTCACTGGGTACCGGAGGGCTCTAGAAACGTGGAGGTGCGCGTACACTCACCTCTCTTCAAGTCGGACAATCCGATGCAAGTGGAAGGTGGTTTCAAAAATGATATACGCCCCGACAGCGAAACCATTTATCCTGATGCCTTGGTTTCGGCTGGTTTTGACGAAGTGCGGAAGACGGCTCCTTGGCCAAAGGTGTCAAATAGTGGTGGGACAGATGATCCAGAGAATACCAGATTCCAGGCTATGCGGATCGGATATTTTGTAAGTGTCCTGACTTCACTTTCGCTCTCCTTACATAAGACTGGTGCATGAAAGTACGATTGTATCACTTTCTAACAAGGCCCTGTAGGTTGTTGACTCTGATACCACTGAAGACCGTGTGGTTCTCAACCGCATTGTTTCACTGAAAGAAGACAGCGCCAAGAGCTGAATTTATTCATGTGCTGGCATTGTCTCGCTATCCTACGGGAGCAATGTTGCAGATCGGTTGCTTTCAAAGATTGGCAGATTGTAGCTCTGTCAATCTGATGCCTGCGGGAAACATTGAGCAATATTCCATAGAGAATCGTTCTTCTCCTGGAACAACTGGCTATGTATGCACGAAACCTCTCTTTTCCAACTGGGATAAAATCAGTTCTTCATCAACAGCCACCTGAGACCATTCTCTGAATCCTCAGCATGTTTCTTTGCGGCACTTAGATGTGGGAAGAACGCCCAGAATCCATGCGGCATGCCAGGATAAATATCCATATTGGTTCTCACTCCAGCATCTCGGATTATCTGCTCCATCACCAGACCGCAGTCTCTCACTGGATCCAGCCCACAGACCTGGAAATAAGTCTTGGGCAAGCCTTCGTGGTTGTCAAATGCAACAGGAAGAAGCAGCGGACTCGTCAAATCGGCCTTGTACTGCTCTGTTGTGGGTGCGTTTCATTTTATCATCAGCCATCAGCTCTATTCACGCTGTATGAACTTCGAAGCATGTCACTCACCACGAATAAATTCCAAGGACTCTTTGCTCAAAACCGGCGCATGAGCGTTCTCATTCATGCTCAAGAAATGTCCACGGTATTCCTCAGGGATTGTCTCTTCTGTCGCACACCCTGGCATGGCAGCATATATGCCCGTTAAACGAGGAGTCCTCTCGGAATCTCTGTACAGATGAGCCACTACCAAGGCCATGTCGGCTCCTGAGCTCTCGCCAGCCACGATGAAGCCCTTCTCTGGGTTTATACCCAAAGTGTGAGCGTTTCTTGCTGCCTGCAATATGTCATTAGCGCAGCACAGTAATGTTGAAAGACTCCGAACGTGAGAGCAAGAAAACCAACCCAGATAGTAGCATCAAATGCATCCTCAATTGCAGTAGGGAATACATGTTCCGGTGCATGCCTGTAGTTCACGTTTACTGCGATACCGCCCAATTTGGTAAATAGTCGACATAACCAGGCTTCCGTCTCCAAGTCACCAACCAGGTAGCCACCTCCGTGGAAGACGACCATGCCTGGACATCCAGCTTCTGGTACATGGCGAGGTTTATGAATTCGTGCAGTTATCTTGTCACCGCCGCGAACTGTGATCTCAATGTCCTCTTCGGTGAACGGAAGTGTAGCCGGGTCTGGCTTCTCTTGGCTTTGGCGAATCTGCTCTAGCATAACTCGAACTCCGTGGATATCAGTATCATGCGTCCAGGCCGCGAGCAGTGGGGATCCAGAGTCAATGATCTATGTTCGTCAGTTTCGGCTTTGTGGTTAAGGTTGAAGCATATCCAGGGAGCTTATACAGGCTGCATTTCCGGGTGGATATCCCCAAGTGCGCGAATTTCTTCGATTGAAAGCATGATTCCAGGTGCAGTATTGTAGGGAAGGCAACTTAAGACAAGGTTGTGAACTTGATGGGCAAGCGAACCATTCTTGACCTCAAGTGAATGGTATTTATATATTCTTGCAATCTTCCGAACTCTGATAAAAAGCCTCAAACATATACTTTCAGCTGGTCACATGCGCTAAGAATGAGAAACGATGGCCTTGCGATCCTACATCACCTAGTGAATTCTCCCGTCATTTAGAGAACAGCTCCACCGTGCTTAGTACGTGAAAACGTATTCGGCGGGTGTCGATTTACACACAATCAGCTGCTATGCGCAAGTTACCAGACAGATTTGCCAACATTATGAAGAGCATCTGACAGAGTAAACGCTCTATGTTTTTAATGAGTTGACTTCCTATTTTTTCTTCATTTGTACGAACAATTCAAGGTCTTAGCTCCGAAGCGTGTCAATGAAGCACCTAACGCCGGCAGTGGATCCGTCCTACGGCTGCAAGTCAGGATGCTTCAACCAACCACAGGCCTCCTAAGTGCTTCCCAATTACTGAATTGAGCCTGGCTTCGGATAGAGACTCGCCTATTGTCCGTGGCGGGTGTGAAGTGGAACTTCACCATGTGCCATTCGCCTCCATGCCTTGACAAGAGAATATCAAAGCCGACGGACCTAGCTTCGATGCATTGCAGCATCAATCGCCCGTTTGATCATAGGCTCTGCAATTTTGCTGCCGAGAAAGTCAATGAGCGGGATTCGCGCCTGGTCTGTATGCCTCGCTGGAAAGTTGTCGCCAGGACATTCAGGCGAAGCACTCGCCAGAGAATAGACTCAAGCGATTCTCGAACGCTCTGTACTCTACTCGAGGAAGCCTATCAACTATATGAATTACTTGAAACACTTTCTAGTCGTCGTTTCTGAAATCTATTTTTCTCTCTCTCTCTTTTTTTTTTACCCTCGAATCCCTTTTTGCTGCAAGTAACCATGCAGCTTTACATGGTGACATGTCCGGCCCGGCCTGCGCAGGTTTCTAGCGGCGTAATTGGCCCACGGCAGCTTAGAAATACGCCATTACCAATGACAAGCTCGTCGCATCATCCGTTGTCACCGGCCCCAGAAAAAATTCCCTGCTTCAATTCCTCCTTCATCCCATCTCGGTTGCAACGCAAGCATACTCAACGACGAACACTATGGATGCCAAGACCATTACCTTCCGTAAGCTCTCTTCGAACCATTGAATATGACTTACCCCTATTGACCTCTCAATTCGCAGCCTCGAGCTCGGCGCAAGCCGCTCCCGCCGCAGCATCCGACAATGCCACCAAGCCCAAGGTTAGCCATCATGCGACGCCGCCCTTGCTGAAGTCGACAGAACGCCAGACATACTAGACCATTGCTAACAATCTCATTAGCCGTGCTGCGTGTGCAAGGAGGAAAAGTCAAAGCGAGACGAGTGCATGCTGTTCTCGAAAGCGTCAGATCCCGCGGCCGATTGCAAATCCTTTGTCGAGCAATATAAGAGTTGTATGGCCGGTTTTGGATATAAGGTGTAATGGAAACGAACTTGGCTTATGGAAAGAAGTGTAAAACAACATGTATACTATATGTGCATTAGACGGGTATGGGGAAAAATGAACAGAGACGCTGGATCACGCTCCTCCTTACAATATCGTTTTTTAGCTTCAACATGCATAGAGCGCGAACACGAGTAAAAACTACTTCCGGACGGGTTCGAGCTACAGAGACGATATAAAAGGGCCCAGAAAGGCAGATATGACCATCGAGAGGTCTCAAAAGCGGTGCCCATCATTTGCCCTGCTGCACCTGCCCACTCAAGGTCTCCAACGATTGCCGCGCTTCATTTCTTCGTCCCTCATACCCTGCCACTATCATCTCCTCGACTTCCTCCATGACCGATTGCACATCTGCAACTACCTCGAGCATCTTTTCCTCGATCTGCTTCCTCTTCTCGACGAGGTCCATTACCCTTTTTAGGTTCTGTGCTTGCTTGATGGCACTATGTTCATGGGTCAACACAAGTAACAATATGATACCATGATTGGATCTCTGACCTATTTCGACGCCTCTCCTCTCTGTAGGCCATTGCTTGCTGGCGCACTCCGGCAAGTGCCTTCTCTGCCTCGGCTACGATAGTCTTGGCCCTTTCATCACGCTCCTTCTTCAACTACAAAATTGAAACAGAGTTTGTTAGTTGTGGCATCACTTGTACATGGTGGTTACAACACTTGCCTCATAAATTCTTTTTGGTGCTTCTAGTGCAATTACACTGGGATCAGCATCATCGTCAGAGCGAGGTCGCGTGTTTCGTCGAGGCATTGCACAGGAGATGGATGAATCGTTCTGGATTTTGCGCTGCTATCCTGGTCAAGGCATGTATAGGGATGAAGGCTGATGAAGACAATCAGCATAACTTTATAGCTGACGTCTACCTACCTAGGTATTTAAGCCAGGCCTAAAAGAAGACTAAAAGTGCAAAATGCGTGTTTCGAAAGAGCCTGGTGCACTCACACAATGGAAGGGGCGACCGAGGGCACCTGCCCCGTTTAAAGATGATGGTAGCCTGATTCACAAGGTTGTTTTCACAAACATGGTTAGTGAATGCAAGAGGATTATTTGGTATCACAATGTTTCCCTTTTTACTCTATTCCTTTTGTTAGTAGATATTATCATACATCAACCTGCTGAAAGCTTTTTTATCGCGTCAGGGCAATGTCGTCTATTCTCAAAATCATCTTCACCGTCTCCGCCGCCAGCTCAATGGCGCTCGTGCTCACTAGCAGTGGCTGTAAAACGTTTTCCTTGGAAATGTTTGTGTTGACACCACCGGACTTGATGCTGACTCCAGCGTTCTTCTCTCCCATTTCGTGTCGGTGTCTGAGATCCGTCACCACCTTGATGCTGTTCAAGCCAGCATTCTCGGCCAATGTTGTGGGAACAACCTCCATGGCGTCCGCAAAGGCCTTCCGGCAGATGGCCTCGGTGCCTGTCAAGCTACGGGCCTGCTTGGACAGCTGAGCCGCAATCTCAATCTCGGCAGCACCACCTCCAGCAATAAGCGCCTTCTTCTTGACCAGACAGCGCATGACGCAAAGCGCATCGTGCAAGCTTCTCTCGGCCTCCTCCAGAATCAGTGAGTTGGCTCCCCTGACAACAACAGACACGGTCTTTCCAGTTGCCTTGGCGCCGGTGACCTTAACCATTCGGGAGCCCGCAGACTCGGCCTCCTCAACCAGCTCTGCATAACCGAGCTTGTCTTCGGTAAAAGAGTCGATATCGGCGATGGGCTTGCAGCCTGTCGACTTGCAAATGAACTCTACTTCGTCTCGCTCGATGTCCTTGATCGCCAAGATGCCCAACTTTACCAGGAAATGCAGAGACAGGTCGTTGACGGCATCACGGAGAATCGATTTTTGGATAAGGAGGACATTGCACTTGGCCTTCTTGATCTTTTTTGCCATGTTGAGCAGATAGAGTCGCTCCTCCTTGACAATCTTGTCCATTTGTCGGTAGTCGTTGACCTGAATAGTGTTCTCCATCTAAAAAAGAGAGTCAGCTTGATAAAGTCTAAGTCACAGCTAACCATATCGAGTGTCTTACATCGGGCTTAGGGGGGCTGAGCTGGAACTGGATCAAACCAATGCGTGCCTTCTCCATACGCACAGGTCCACCAGCGTTCTTGAGGACGGGTTGGTGCAAAACAAGGCCAGGGACAAGTTCGCTGTCTTCGATAGTGCCTCCGACCTTCTTCACGATACGAATATTTCGTAGATCCACATTGTCGGCAGTCTTAACATCGATGACTTTGGTCACAGCGTTGACAGCCATAGGGCCAAGCAAGTTCGAGTATTGTGATACGATTTTAGATGAGAGAGATGTGTTGGCGGCCTGCAGGAGGGCTGAAGTATCGCTGAGAGTGATGGGTTGAGACATGTCGTGCAAAACCTCAACGGCGGCAGCAGACGCACGCTGGAAGGCCTCTGAGATGACGGAGGGATGGACACCTTTAGAAAGAAGTCGATCCGCAGCACCAAGCAAGCTACCGCAGATGACGACGACGGAAGTAGTGCCATCACCAGCTTCAACATCCTGCGCGCCGGCCAAGTTAACCAGCATCTTGGCGGTAGGGTGCATGACTGACATGCTCTTCAGCATGGTGTGTCCGTCGTTCGTGATGATGGTCTCTCCTTTTCCACTTCGAATCATTTTATCCATGCCTCGAGGGCCAAGCGACGTTCGGATAGCATCGGCGACAGCTATAAAACTGGTAAGCAAAATGTTTACGGCGGCATCGTTGAAGGGGTTTTCGCACCTCTGGCAGCGACAATGTTGGAAGATCGCACCGCCATGGGCTTCTCCTTGTCCTGGGAGCTTGTTAGCGGGGTGATTCAAAGCTTGGTGGGATAACCTCGAGCTCCTCGTACCCTGAAAGTGGCATTTTGGGACTGCCCGGCAGAGATTGCTGGTGCTGACATGATGGCGACGAATGTGAGCTGCCGGCGGTTCGTCGAGTCTTGAGGTTGGCAGCGAGTTGTTGCAGAAACGCTGGATCGCGGGATGTCTGGTAGCCTGGCTGAGATATCCCACCTTCTGCCCTACTCCACCATGAGCGGTCTCCAGAAATTTTGGCGTCGGGCCACAGATTATCCATGCTCCGGCTGTCAGTTGTGCCAGCTGGCGCGCACCTGCATCTGGCCCCAAGGTGGTTTAGCGCCGCCGCTGGCCCGTGCACGGAGCTCAAGGCAACCTATTGAGATTACGGAATGCTTCCACTGCCTTCAGCATTGCTATTGTGTACGACACATCCAGACCCAACCACACGACAAAGCCTCCTATCCGCCGTTCTTCATCAACGAAACGATTGTGCAACCCAGCCTCATACTATTACTGTGCGCTTGGTATCTCTTGGGCTAATCTCTTCAATCGCCAACTCATATCGGCAACGCGCCCAGTAGGCGGAACTCCAGCATGGTTAGCTCCCTGTTCTCGCCTCTGCACCAGCATCCAGCATCTAACACTCCATAGCCTTCCGCGACTGGTTCAAACTGGGAGAAGTACCAGAAAAACTTCGCCGACGATGAAATAGAAGAGAAGAAGATCACTCCTCTCACAGATGAGTATGATAGCCCCGACTGGCCTTCACGTTGAACTCGATGACTAAGTCGTTTCACAGAGATATTCAAGTCCTCAAAACCTATGGCGCGGCGCCATACGGTGCCGCGATCAAGAAGTTGGAGAAGCAGATCAAGGAGAAGCAACAAAGCGTGGATGAGAAGATTGGCGTCAAAGTACGTGCACTCGAGATGATGAAACAGCCGGATATGAAACTGACAACACCAGGAATCCGACACAGGTCTCGCACCTCCACATCTGTGGGATGTTGCCGCCGATCGCCAAAGAATGTCCGAAGAACAGCCCTTCCAAGTAGCACGATGTACCAAGATCATCGAAGACGAGAAAGGCGACGAGTCAAAGAAGAAATACGTCATCAATGTCAAGCAGATAGCCAAATTCGTCGTACAACTGGGAGACCGCGTGAGTCCGACAGATATCGAGGAGGGCATGCGTGTCGGTGTCGACCGGAACAAGTACCAGATTATGTTGCCATTACCGCCCAAGATCGATGCCAGCGTCACTATGATGACGGTCGAAGAGAAGCCGGATGTCACATATGGCGATGTTGGTGGCTGCAAAGAACAGGTTGAGAAGCTGAGAGAAGTCGTCGAGATGCCTCTACTATCTCCAGAACGGTTTGTCAATCTCGGCATCGACCCTCCCAAGGGTGCTCTGCTCTACGGTCCCCCCGGTACTGGTAAAACCCTGTGTGCACGTGCCGTCGCCAACAGAACAGATGCCACCTTCATCCGAGTCATTGGTAGTGAATTGGTCCAGAAGTACGTTGGTGAGGGTGCTCGAATGGTGCGTGAGCTGTTCGAGATGGCGCGAACAAAAAAAGCTTGCATCATTTTCTTCGACGAAATCGATGCTGTTGGTGGTGCTCGATTTGACGACGGTGCTGGTGGTGACAACGAAGTGCAAAGAACCATGTTGGAACTCATCACCCAATTAGATGGTTTCGATGCCCGAGGAAACATCAAGGTCATGTTTGCGACCAACAGACCCTCCACGCTGGATCCTGCCCTGATGCGACCGGGTCGTATTGACCGAAAGATCGAGTTCTCACTGCCCGATCTCGAGGGCCGAGCCAACATTCTCCGCATCCACGCCAAGAGCATGTCGGTCGAGCGAGATATCCGATGGGAGCTCATTTCTCGTCTATGCCCCAACGCCACCGGTGCCGAGTTGAGGAGTGTGTGTACCGAAGCAGGCATGTTTGCCATCCGAGCAAGGAGAAAGGTGGCTTCAGAGAAGGATTTCTTGAGCGCGGTGGACAAGGTCATCAAGGGCAACCTCAAGTTTAACTCGACGGCCACGTACATGCAATATAACTAGAGCGGGCTATTTATGTATTTTAAGAACTTTCGTTGTATGACTATGGGAAGAATACAGAAGGTTGGGCTCTTAGAGGTCGAGGTTTATAATGCCGTAGATGTTGAATAGAGGTCGGCGTTGCGGTATCTCGTCCCTGTGTTCAATACCACATGAATTCCCAGCAGAAAGCAGATCAGAAAGCAGATCATGAAATCGAAGCGTTCAGTGCGCTTCATAATGTCGAGCATGATTTTGCAAGTTGAAGAGGTTGTTACCTCTATTGTAAGCTATCTACAAAAGTATATATGTCCTAATTACAAAGCCCAATGTCCCGCTACCATCCCGAAATGAATTCCTTGTAACAGCACAGCGTCAAATCACGCCTATGCTGAATAATGTCCTCCAGCGAACCAAAATCCATAAGTAAGTCCCATGCATAATGCAATGATAGTAGATCGAAAACGAAATCCGGCGAGTAACAGAAGCGGGCCATATCAACAGATACAAGGCCATGAGTGTCATCAATCATTATGTCCTACCACCATTCATCCTTCAAGCACCAGGTATGCCGGACAGACATCCCAAGCAAACTACTTCTCCTTCCCGCCCTCCCTCGACGCAGCACCTGCTGCAGACGACAGATCTGTGGCCAGACGCAGCCCATCCTTGTTCATGGCGTCGCGCTTCATCAGTCTCTCCTCCATGCATATACTGTTCGTTTTGTCGAGTTGTGTCCTGATTGTCACGTGGCTTCTCTTCAGTCTCCCCATTCATAGCGTCTGCATCGTCCATATGGAACGAGCGCGAGAACATCTCTTGCTCAGAAATCACAGACATGCCATCATCGACGTTCCACCCTGGGCACTGCCTCACTCAGACGAAGCACGCTCTTTCACCACACCCTTGGCATGTCGCGAAGGAATCGAGATCTGATTTCTTCGTCGGTCGCCTGTGGCATATGTAGCACGGTGCTAATGTCGCGGCAGTAGGTCGAAAAGGGGTCTTGTGTAGTTGTTCTTAAGACGATTTATTCTGTGATAATTTGCGTCGGTGCGTAGGTGAGAATGCATCGAGGGCCGAGCGAAATGTCATCGTCGTCGGTGAGACGGGCTCGTTTGGTTTTCGATGACAGCGGAAGGACTCTACGAGGTGGCGGGTAATCCTGCGCCGCGTTGAGCAGGTAGTAGTCTTGTTTCTCGTCGTAGAGTTTGTATATGCCGTTGTGGCAGTCGTCGTAATCATCCCATCGTCGCTTGCGTGTGGTTTGTAGATCGTTATCGGTGACAACGAAAGGCATCTTCACGCCACCCAAGGGGCAGTTGGGAGTCGTGACTGCAGGAAGATCAAACAGACGGATGTAGAATCTTCATTTGGTGCCCGCTTTCGAGCGGTGTTCAGGCTGCGTAGAGGGTGAACGGCGGGAGACTCATGCCCGTGAGTTGTGGCAGAATCAAATGCTAAGCGTGACAGCGAAGTGTTGTTGTCGGGATTGCATTAATGGCCGAAGAGGTTCGTTGCCAAGCCAAGCAATGGGCGCCGACCATGCAGGCACGGGAACGTAGTATTAATTTTCGCGACCAGACCAGACCCATGCATAAGCCTAGCGCTATTCGTCAGTGCCTGGCATTTACTGTTCCGGTGCCAGATTGTGCTGCCTCGTCCACTGTAATGTTCTGTTCTAGTGGGGCTCCCAGCGTTCGTACTGCCTAATAATTTGGCTCAGGTTTGCTTCGGGCTCGAGTGCGAAGATAGCTGCGTATATCATGTGTCCAGTATGATTGCACCAGGTTTGGTAGTGAACTTCAGCTCAATGCAACATTACAGACAACTTTGCTCGGCAGGTAGGAAATTCCCAATAAAGCCATGTGTGTGTTGAACATATGGAGTTTTGCTGCGCGGCTCAACGAGGCATTCACGCTCCCAATTTTGTTCTCTCAGTGCTATACTGTGATCTCATTGTAGGTATCAAGAGCCGCCAAATTTGTTGCTATAACAAAAGTAAAGGTATTGAAATTGGTCCATCTGATTTACACTCTACCATCCGCCTTTCCTTCATTTTTAAAAAGACCACTACCCCTCCGTTCTACCCGCCTTCACCGACAAAGGAGCTTCTCTAAGGGGGGGGAGACTAGTATACACATTGATGCACAACCGGAACGCTGTTTAGCGACGGACCTTGGAGTCCGCAGGGGGATCGTAGGCAATCTTTCTCGACTTCAGCCATGCCCACTTGTATCGCTTAACCCAGACACTGACGGCCCACAGAGCCGACGTAACAATCAGAACCTTCAAGCCCATCTTCTTGCGGTCGTCCATTTCAGGCTCGGCAGCCCAGTTGAGGAACTCGACAACGTCCTTGGCCATCTGAGAGGTGGAAGCAGGAGTACCATCCTCGTACTCGACGAGGCCGTCGTAGAGAACACGAGCCATACCAATACCAGTACCAGGGAAGTAAGGGTTGAAGTTCATGCCGGGGGCGACCTGAGCACCAGCAGGAGGCTCATCAGGGTAACCGGTGAGCAAGCTGAAGATGTAGTCACAGCCACCGTGGCGACCCTTGACGATCAAGCTCAGATCCGGGGGAAGAGCACCGTTGTTGGCAAATCGAGCAGCCTCTTCGTTCTTGTAGGGGTCGGGAATGTAATCGGCCAGCTTTCCGGGTCGCATCTGGATCTCGCCCTGCTCATCGGGCTCGCCGGGGTACTCGTTCTCTTCGGCAAGAGCCTTGGCCTCATCAACAGTCAAGACAGCGCCAACCAGTGTTCGGTAAGGGATTCGGCTGAGGGAGTGGCAGGAAGCGCAAACTTCGCGGTAAACCTGGAAACCACGGCGGAGACTGTATCATGACGTTAATATCCGAGTCATCTTGAGGTCGTGAAGGATTTCCTCTTCAGGCATGTGCCTGTAGCATATGCCGAGGGTATCGAAAACTTACGCCTGATGGTCGAAAGTCTTCAACCACTGTTGGTGAACCCAAGGGTAAGCCGTAGCATGCAGGCTGGAAGAGAGAGTTAGCGAATTGATCATCCAAAGAAGCCCATAACCAGAGTTCGGCTATTTATGCCGCAAGGGCTGTGGTGGCCCAACAGACCACCAACGAGCACAAGACAATTGGTCATCAAACGTACCCTTCCTCAGCAGGGATGGCAGCGAATGCCACGGGTCCATAGAGGTGGTAGTACCAGGCAATGGAGCCGGCGGCGACGGTGGTTGAGGCGATGGCGGCAAAGTTCAATCGCGCAGGAGCTTCTCCGGCAGCACCCGAGCTCGTGGAAGCGGCGCGCTATAGAGCAGAAAAAAAAAACAATCAGCATCGATTTCCCGAAGAATTGATGGATATAGTGTTCGATTGATGTGGTTTCATGGCTTTGGCGCGGATGCTGGCTGATATCCCTCGGCAAACACGAAAACGGGGAGAGGAAATGGTCGAGCCGGAAATGTGAGGCCATCATACCTTGGAGACATTGTTGACGCCATTTCGGAGCCCATTGAGGGTGCGCGTCGAGCGCAAGCAAGACCTTGCCAGCATAATTGGCAAGCTATACCGTAGCCGTGGTGGAAGCCGTGATGAGGGTGTGACGGCGATGGTCAGATCGATCTCGAGGTCGGAGGTTCGAAAAGGCTCAGCAGGAGAGGTCATACCCATCAAGAAAATCCAGCGTTCCGAAATGGGCCGACGCTGATTGGTTCAAGTCACGTGCAGCTCCAACCTAGGCAAGTGTGAGGCCACAACATCCGGACTGGCACCATGCCTGCTGCTGCTGACTGTACACTGCACCAGCCACCTTCCAGCTGTGGCATGGCATACCAGTCACTGCCTATCCGTGTCAGCACCACCAGTCACTTTGCCTTCGTCCCATGCCAGTCCGCTATTACTAGTCCGGTGCTGCGCTGGCGCCCACCGCCTTTCTTCCGGACTGGTGGCTCTTGTATTAGTGATACCATGACTGCAAGACCCCTCCACGGGTTGGGCTTGCCCACCAGGCTGCACTGCTGCAGGACGACCCAGGCGACATTGATTGTACAGCGTCAACCAGGCCCAGCTGCAGTTCCTTCTGTCGTTGCCCCGCCCCCACTATTAATATAATTTCCCAGTCTGAATATTGTCATAATAAAGAACCCATTCCAGTGCTCGCAGTCGGTGTTGCCTACAGCCAGGCGATTCCTTTCTTTCAATAACCATTGCTAGCTGTGGTAGAAACATTCAATATCGAATATCCATACGATGGTCGGCTCAACCAAGCTGTTCACCCTCGAGGGCAAGGGACTCAAACTCGACTCGGCCGCCGACGTCGAAGCCCATATCAAGGACCTCCGCGCCAACGATGTTGAGGAGGTCAGACTTCTGGGCAACACGTTGGGTGTCGAAGCATGCAAGGTCCTTGGTGAAGTATTGGCAACCAAGAAGAACCTCAAGGTACGTTCCTCTTTGAACATGTCCACGGGACTGGTGGGACACAACACCCACCGTTCGAGACCCTTGATCGACATAACATGTCCAGCTGGCTCAAACTCTAACCGGTCACAGGTTGCCAACTTTGCTGACATCTTCACTGGTCGACTCTTGACCGAAATTCCCGAGGCTCTGTCTTCGCTGCTGACGTCCGTCCTGAACCACCCGCACCTTCACACAATCAACTTGAACGACAATGCCTTCGGACTCAATACACAGGCTCCTCTCGTTGCCTTCCTCTCCGCCCACGTGCCTCTACAGCACCTCTACCTTAACAACAATGGACTTGGTCCTCACGCTGGTATCCTCGTTGCCGATGCCCTGTCGGAGCTTCACGCCAAGAAGGAGGCTGCACGAAAGGACGGAAAGCAGGTGCCCGATTTGGAGACGGTGATTTGCGGCCGAAACCGACTAGAAAATGGCAGCATGACGGCATGGGCCAAGACATACACGCTGCACAACAAGATCAAGGAGATCAAGATGGTTCAGAATGGTATCCGTCAGGAGGGTATCTCCCATTTGATTAGCGAGGGTCTGAACCATGCCACACAGCTCGAGGTTCTCGATCTGCAGGACAACACTTTCACCCTCATGGGTGGCAAAGCCCTGGCCAAGGTCGTTCCCAACTGGACCGTCATCCGCGAGCTCGGTATCGGCGATTCTTTGCTTAGTGCCAAGGGCGCCGTTCTTCTAGCTGAAGCCCTTTCCAAGGGAAAGAATCAGAAGCTCGAGACGCTTCGTCTGCAGTACAACGAAATTACTAGCCCTAGCGTGAAGAAGCTTGCTGGTGCCGCACAGGATTCCCTCCCCGCCTTGAAGCGTATTGAGCTGAACGGCAATCAGTTCACCGAGGATGATGAGTCTATCCTCGCTCTGCAAGAACTCCTTGACACACGTAAAGAAAAGCTTGCTGGCGATGTGATCAATGAGGACGAATGGGGTGTGGACAGCCTGAGCGACCTTGAAGAACCTGATTCCGACGAGGAGGAGGAGGAGGAGGAGGAGGAGGAGGATGTCACGGTGGAAGAGCGGGCCAAGAAGTTGGTCGAGGAGGCAGAGGAGGCTCAAGAAGAGCCCGTTGTCCAGCTCAAGGATCAGGATGTCGATGCTCTTGCTAAGAAGCTTACAAAGACGGAGATTTGATTAGACGCTGTCACGCCAATAACGTTAGAATGATCTACTTGCATATACTTAAGACTACAGGGTTAGAGCGTGCAATTACATCGATACCACTTTATACACGTTTTATTGTGAAATGACTGGACTCAAAAGAAATGGTAATCTAAGTGGCATCTACTACATTGGACGATTTTAGCAGAAAAGGCAGAACACGTTATGAATTTGATTGCAGTTATATCAAAGGAATTTCTTGTATTCATATCACTATCAACACCGGAAAACCGGGCTCACCTTTCAACTGGCACTGGCTGGCTCCTTTTCCTACTCGTCGACTTTTGGGCATATTTGTCGAGAAAGTCATATGGTCAAGGATTGGTTTGATTGGTTTCAAAGTGAATCTGGGTAAAATGGGGAGAAGACATACTCACATACCTGGCTGTTGATTAACCCAGATTCTAAGACTTTGGTTAGCATCCACAGTTAACGCTTACGGGCAAGGGGAAAGAGAGAGATGAGGAGTGGAAATGAGTAAAGTAAAAAAGGAAAATAGTAAGGTATCCCTAAGTTATGCCACTATTAGAGTCCCCCTGGTATCTGAGCTCCTGCAACTTCTCCATACAAGCTGTTTCTCCTTCCGTCCTTGCAGTCTTTCTGGCAACAAAGAAAAATACAGCACCCGCATTATCTATCTATCGTATATTCGTCAGGAGCACATGAGACTCATGTGATTCGTATTCGCTCCTGTAAGCAAATTACATATCCATAGCATCCACCTCCACATTGGAACCTCTGAACTGCTCGAATGCTCCGTATTGAGCGGCCATGTCGAGTTGCTGCTGTGCGTGGTAGTCGGCTCCCTTGTATACGGGGTCGGTCGCTCTGGAATAATGGCAGCCCCCTGCTGCAGATCCAAAATGATTATACACATCTTTGGTTCTGTTTTGCGCAGCTTGTTGCTCGTATTCTCGTCGCATCAATTCCTCGTACCCAGATACCATGTATGGTTCACTGTCAGTTGCCTCGTTCTGTTGAGTCCAGCGCCCTTCGGCAATCTGGACCGGGGTGCCATCCAAGCTCATTGTGGTATTCTGCTGCCGTTCATATCGCAAACGAGCCATCTGCTCTTCTTGGTCCACGGAAGTACTGCTCCAAGCAAGCGCGGGGATATCCTCAGCCTTGTTAGGGGGGCATATACTCCACAGCTCCAGCAATCGTAGCTTTTGGGCATCATCAGCAATACGGAAAAGTTGCAACTGCGATGGAGTCAGGATGGTTGGATCCAAGCCATAGTTGCGAAGAATAGCTTCCACTGAAGAAAGTTCTGTCTGAGGAGGCTCTGAGGAAGGTCGCTGATTTTGCTGTTGCAGTGCCTGTTCCGCCGGTTGTTGAGGAGCAGGTCTTGCTATATGAGCAGAATGGTTGTAATGTTGCGAAACCGAGTAGACGACAGGTTGAGCGGTAGGCACAGGGATATTCACTACAGGCTCATGTCTGGGGATTTCTTTGGGGGCTGAAGCATGGAAATCAGGGTTAAAAGTCATGTTCCGAGAAAAGAGGTTAGCAAGGTCATCTTGAACCTGTTGTGCATTTCCATGCATTCCGGCTTGAACAGAAACCATGATCTAAGAATGATATTAATATCAGCGCTGCGTAGAGGGCGGCAAGCTTACACGCCGCTAGCCCCAGTGTGACACCACGTACCTCGGTCATATGGTAAGACGAGACGTATACAGAAAGAGTTCAGACGAATGTCTAATCCCACTGATCAAGCTGTTTTCAAGATCCTTCAGTCACCCGTTGGCTAAGTAGGTCAGTTCTGTGCTCCTTTTTGTAGTAGCTCTTGTTTTCGGACGACGACTTGGTTGGGTCGTTATGCGGTTGGGTATCAAGAGGCAGCGGGGGAATAAAGAGGAACGGGTCTTGCCCTGTTTCGAATAGTCACCGTTGGAAGTAAGCAAAGATGAACAAGAATCTATTTCGACTATACTAACTGGGGGAGAAGTAAAACGAACAGGTGCTGCAAGAAAATGCGAGAGTTGAAGACGTCAAAATGAGAAAACCAGAATGCGTCAGATGTGAACTGGTTTTACAGAGCAGGTGCGCAGGGCAGAGTTGCTGCCCGCTTCTGCTACGGCACGGCCAGGCCTCTTAGGTTCAAATACACAGGCAGTGTGCACCGCTGTGGCTCCCCTGTCGGTGGTCTCCTGTCTCGGGCAGGATCCAGCAGTGGGCTTCCAGAGGGTGTCAGTGGCGGGGGTTACCCAGGGTTCGCGCTGCTGGAGTCCTCGAGGCGGGGGAACCGAGGGATCCCTGAATCAAAAGGACTTTGCTCACTATAGCAGGCGATGGCATGGAGTAGGCGATATTGGTATCGCAAGATGCCGGTTTTCGTTTCTAATCGACTCAACGGTGATTTTCGATTTATTGACAGCGGGGCAAGAAACCTCAGTCGTGGAAAGCTTCTTGGCAGAATACCTGTGCTGGACTTTGTTGAGATGGATGTGCCATGGGACCTGCAGGCGGAGGCTTGCGGAGGCTGGGAGTCCCCGACCTGGCTGCCTGCCTGGGATTTCCAGTTGGGGTCAGGTTCTAGAAGTGGCGGCCACGAGCCAGTAGCGACCCCAGAAGGACACTCCAGTGCGAGCTCTTAGCGGCTTGAGATTGAGTGTCAGGGCGCCTGGACTGGTTCAAGGGCGATTTTCAGCACCGCCTGAGTCTGAGCAGACATTGATGGCAATGGAGGGGCACATGCAACTTGTGACGCAATTCCTGGCCGTCATCGAGTGCCTGTCAAGTCGTCACGGGGCCAATGTTTTAGCACACCATCGAGTAGCTCGGTTTTTCAAGGAATGCTGGCCACGTAGAACGGCCCTGGCGCAGCGACGTGGTGAAACTGGAAGCAACATGAAAATCACCAACAAGTGCAGTATCAATGATTCGTCCATTCGTGGATTCACGGTCAAGCAGAATCCACCGGCTCGGCTTAGTGTTACCGCTGGCAGCCTGGCGCTGCATGAAAATAACAAAATTGAAACCAGGATGTGTGCACGCGCGTGTGTGTGGTCGCAAACCTGGTATTACCGAAATCATGGTTGACACTATGCAGCAGCTGTGCGATTCCATATTATTATTGTCGTGAATAAACAGGAACATGGGACGAAAACCAGGGACACGAATCACAAGCAATCCCAGAGACAACATGCCCTCACAAATTTGCCTGCCCGTGAAAATCAATCGCACCAGCCTTTCCCAAGACGGGATGGTCGTGACCCTTCACCGCTCCTATAGTTGCTAGAACCCTCAACAATTATTCATCTTGGATGAAACAATGCTGTAATATTAGCTTGAAAAAATTTCTGGAGAGTCCATGAGCAGCTAATGATCCTGTTCAACGGGCAGGTTGCTTAATTTCAAGACCCGCCGTGCTGAATGAGCCTCAAACAAACAACTACCATGAAGTAGTTCACACAATTAATAGTAAATCTGAGCGCTCCCCAAGCGAGCATGCTGAGAGAAGCTTGCGACGATCACTGGTCATGAATACTTCCTTGCTCGCTTCTCGAATTCTTTGTTCCTCGGCCCCGTGTAACCAAGAATGAAAACAAGGAGTCTCGGATCGTGGCTAGGAAGCTGACATGCATTCTCACCACATCCAGGATGAGAGTCGGTAATATCACTCGCTACGCAGTTCAGCCCCGAAATCCGGATCCGATGATGTCGGCCACCGGGTAGCTGCATCAAGCCACATGGCGTTGGAGCCACAACAGCTTTCGACCTCACCTGTGGCTGGTGCATGAAGCGATATTGACGCCTCAGGCACGCAGTCTGCGCCAGCCTCGCGCCTGGGCCAAGCAACCGCAATACGCAGCTCAGGCTGCCTGGTGCTTGCTTGGTTGAAGCTCCATGCCTATATCGCCCTTGTTCCAACTCTCGCCAATTCACAGCACCACACGCTTGTTATCGACGACATTGCACCTGAACTAGACTCCAAGGCTGATATACAGGCATCATGGTGAGAATATGTCCACTGCCCTCCCGCCACGAGGCGCCTGCTAGAACCCAATTTGTGTATAGCTAAGCTAACCGAACATCGACATACAGACGTCGATAGGTACGGGCTACGATCTTCTGAACTCCATCTTCTCACCAGATGGCCGAAACTTCCAGGTCGAGTATGCTGTCAAGGCTGTAGAGAACGGTGGCACGTCGATCAGTATTCGATGCAAGGACGGTGTCGTCCTGGCTGTTGAGAAGGTGGTGACATCAAAGCTGCTAAAGGCTGGCGCAAATAAGCGAATTGCCACAGTTGATAGTCATGTTGGAGTAGTACGTCTTCGCTGTCCCGTCACCCCTCAGGAATATCTGCTAACTATTCAATCCACCTCGGTATAGGTCTACTCAGGAATGGTCCCTGATGGCCGTCATTTCGTTGATCGAGCCCGCGACGAGTCCCAGAGCTGGCGCCAGAACTTCAAAACCCCCATCCCTACCTCCGATCTCGCCTCCAAAATGGGTGGCTACCTCCAAGCATACACCATGTACGGCTCCGTCCGACCCTTCGGCATCACCGCCATCGTAGGCGGTGTCGACACCTCTGAAGAAACCCCGGTTGACGGAGAAGTGGGCTCCGGGCCCAAGTGCGGTGCTGGAGGCAAGGTTCCTGGCAAGCACGGCGGTCCCTTCCTGTACATGATCGAGCCCAGCGGTTTGTACTGGAGCTACTACGGCGCCGCGACGGGCAAGGGTCGTCAAGCTGCCAAGGCGGAGTTGGAGAAGCTAGACCTGCAGTCAGGCACCATGACATTGCAGGAAGCTGTCAAGCAGGCCGCGAGAATCATCTACATTGCCCAAAAGGACAACAAGGACAAGGATTTCGAGCTGGAAATGACCTGGATCAGCGGCGTGGATGGTCCTACCAAGGGCCGTCACATGGAGGTGCCCAAGGAGTTGAGGGAGGAGGCCGAGAGATTAGCAAAGGCGGAGGATGACTCAGATGATGACGAGGAGAACGACAAGAAGGAAGACAATAAAATGGAGGAGTAGAAACGAGGGAAGCCGAAGCCACTAGAAGAAGACAGCGGATGACGAGGTTTCGAATTACGCACGCGGGCGAAAGCACTTGTACTATCATCACAAATGGCAGGTTCATAGAGTAATGAATGCTTCATCAAAGGGCTGGGAGAAACCAGGGATTTGAAATACCTCATTGTTCGCGGTGCGTAGTAGGCATGTCGTCCTGCCAAAGGTCAAAAGTGGCATAAATTGTCATGCGGCACACATAGAATTGTAAAGCTGAGGCTTTGTGCTTCTGTCAACCTGACAAGCAAGCTATACTCTTGACAACGCCACTGCTGATATCTCGTTCATGGTTCGAAGCACAGCTTGGTGAACAAAGGTTTCAATGCCATACCAGCCAGTACCATTTAGTTTACACAAATCTATACCTATCTAGATACTCGAACACAACAGCAAGAATCTTTTCTCTGACGCAGTTTCCCGGCTCAATCATGATGTACCAGTATATATGTATATACATCAAAATGCACCAGTAGCAAATGCCTTAATCAAGCACATGATGTAACAAGGTATCGCGAGGCCATAAGCTAGCGATGTCTAAGTAGCAGTACGCATGCTTTGCGCCCAGTCATGCCAGTCTTTAAAGAACGAATTATGCATCTTCATCTTATTTAGTACCCAGGCAGACTCCGTCTTCGCGTACAGGATCGCAATCTGCTCGATCGACTCCCTATCTTGCTTAAACAACGCCGACGCAACGATGAGACTCGCCGCACTGGCTGCCTTGGCATATGCTTGAGAGTCATCCTTGCCTGCTTCTTCATGACACTCCAGCAGCAGAGACAGCAGGTCCTCTGCCGAGAGGGCACTTGTCTCGCCTCGAGCGCCAGCTCGGGCCTTTTTGATAGATTTTCGAAGATTCAGAATGACTTCGTAGGCTCTGTTGGCAAGTGGTTTGGTTGACGTCGTTCTCATGAGGGTGAGTAAAGGTAATAGCATGGAGAAGGTGAGAGGGTTGAGCGGTTCGTTCTTGACATAGACGTCGAGGAGGTCGAGGATGCGGTGCTTGAAGTTGACGATGGATTGTTTGGCGTCCTTCTTCTGTTTCTTGGTGTCGTTCTTGCTTGCCTTGATACGTGGGGCAATGGCGGCTGATAATTGTTCTTCGAGAGCAAACATTTGAGAATCTGACATGTCGCCTTCGTCCTCTGACGACTCGGCTTCGGCGTCCTTGTCAAGACGGTGACTCTTCAGGATTTTGCCGAGAATGTCGTCCAGTTCCTCGGGATTCTCCCACTCGCCGCTCTGATTTAGTTTTCTACCGTCCTTTTTGTTGTCCTCATTATCAGAATCACTATCGTCCTGGTCAGAATCGCCTCCATCTTCCCCCTCGTTTTCTGCGTCTTCGTCTTCGTTGTCGCCGTTCAACCCAACAAATTCCATGTCTGAATCCATCTCAAAGTCAGACGCATCCTCGACGTCAATGACGCTTTCTTGGTCGTCATCCTCCTCGGACTCATCACTTCCAATCTCCATTGCATCGTCTTCCGTATTGAAAAGCTCCTTTTGACCCTTGGTACTTTCTCCGGAGGCCAGAGGTCCCGTTAAAAGCTCAATGCTCTCGGCAGACATCTGATTGGTAAAAACATCGAAGACTTGCTGGGAGACCTGCCTCATCAGTGAGGAAGGTCTCGCAACCATGGAAAGGAGGATCTCCACCAATATTTCTGAGCCTCCTTCGCTAGTTTCACCCTTTTCAGTTCCAGCCCTCAGCTTGTCGTAGCACTGAGACAAGTCATCCAATACATCCATTGCGTCAGGGTCCTCGTTATATAGCTGAAAGATAGATATGGCATGTAGCATTGCCAGCCCTTGCGCCGCGCCAGACTTACTCTTGAGAAGTTTGCCCATGCGCAGCAGCGCCGCCTCTTTCGCTTTCTTGATTTCGGCCGTCATGGTCATGGCGCTAGAGTCTATTGATGAGACGGCCTTACAGAAGATGGCGAAGTTAGTACTGGCGCGTGCGAGTTTTGCAAGGGAAGTCTCGAGGCGAGATCGACACATCTCCCTTATCTGATCCGTGAGAGCGTCCTTGGGGATCTCATCCGGCTGTCCATATGCGACATTGGTGAGCTCTTGCAGCGTCTTGTCAAAAGGACCTCGTGCAGTATCCGTTGCTGTGCGTTTGCCCTTACTGGATGATTTTTTGTCTTGTGGTTCTAATTTCTCATCCTGCGAAGACGCCGAGGCAAATGCATTCAGTATCTTCGCCAGGTAGTCAGAGTAAGTCCTTACAGTCGCTTGCGCCTCTGCAAGCTCTTGTTTCTTCATGAGTTTGATGGGTTGTTTGACAACGGCCAGGACAGATTCTGAATTGTGCTCATTGATGTTCTGCAGTATTTTGTCCACCGTCTTGCTGTTGGATCTCTGGTCGAACGCATAAGTTCCATTTTTGCCGAGAAGGCAGGCAAGTATCGGCGATAGGGCCTCAGGGTGTAATGACACCACCTCCTCGATGGCCTTCAGTGCCTTGATCGCTGCTCTGTGCAAATATCGGTCTTCTTTTGAAGCTTGATTTAGGAGGCAAGACATGAAGTTTCGACTGAAAAGGGCTCGTAGTCTGTTGGGTATTTCTGCAAAGCCTTTCAGCATTTTTTCAAAAACCATGAAGCCCTTGAATTTTTGACCATCTGTTGCTTGCTTCGAAAATAATCCATCTGCTTCAGATCAGTGACTAATACTCATATCGAAAGTTTCCATCAAGCACACGTACCGTCAACGACTCGATTCCAAAATTGCTCAAAGTCTTCTTCCTTGGTATTGCATTCGACGCTAAGGAAGCGTGCTAGGATGATGTCCCACACGAAATGCAATTGGGCACTCCAAGACGCTTGCTTGGAGCTGTTTTGTTTTTCTCTAGAGTCCTTCGCTGATTCTTTGAAGCTCTCTTTCAGAACGGCTGCGAGATCACCTAGCGACTTGTTTGACAAGGGATTCTTCCAGGGTGGGAGTTGCAGCTTCGGGTAGCGATTTAACGACACAATCCATGCAGCTACGCCTTCGGGAGTCTTGGCCATGCCAGCCTCGGCAATTTTTGACAGCGTAGCTTTGGTGGTCTCCTCGGTCATTTGCTCCAGTGTTTGAACCAAAATCCAGCCACATTGTGGCCGCAACCAGATCTTCTTGTTGCCCAACTTCAACAACATCTCGAGGGCAGCATTCCACCTGGATATGTCTTTGAATAAGGTCTTGGACTTAACAAAACACTCGAGGCCAAAGACCTGGCCAAGGAAATGATCGCGCTCTTCTTGCCCGGATATATTGCCCACCGTCTGCGTCTTGTCGGCGAGAAGCTTGAGGACTTTGTCAAATGTCAGCCCAGGGTACTTGGTTTCCCCCAAACATTGGTCACCAAAGAGCTGCGACAGTATCTCTGTGATAACAAGACTGAATCCTAGACGGGAGCCCTCGCGGCCACTCGCGAGACCACGAAATAGCCGGCGATTGAGATGTCTTTCAAGAATAACTTCCGGAGCACCTTCGCCTTCAAGAAGACTTGATACAATACATTCGGCCGCATCGTTCCTGGTTTCGTCAACGACATTTCCGAGTAATTCGTATAGTTCTGCTTCTCGCTTTCGGTCGTCGCCCGTTGGCATCTCGGCGAATGGCTTGGTCTCGAGTGACGGGTTGCTATTCGATGAAAGGTCGATGGGCATCATTTCTTTTTTAGCCTTTTTCAGGCCGGCACCTCCCGAACCTTGGCCCTCTTTGCCGCCTCTCTTTCTTTTCCCTGCCATATTGACTGAAAGGCAGCGTTGAGCCCGGAACCTCTCGAATTGCTCTTTGTTTTACTCAGTGCCGCATCGCAACCAGTGCCTTCACTGCCATATCTAGAAATTCCCAAATAATTATATTCTGCCATGTTCCACCGCCTGCTTGTGCCCCACCTACAACATGCTGGGCTCCCACCTTGGTCCTCGAGCTACCTTATGACTTCTTTTCATCGTCCAGAAGTCAGGTCATGCCAAATAAAAATCGCCTTCACTATATAGTATCACTTTTCTGTCCGGTAAATTATGTGTAAGAGGCTGGGACAACTCTTGTATGGGATGCGTAGTGGTCGTTGTAATCCTGAATGTTGAATGACAATGGCGGTGAATGTCGCCCATGTTTTGATGCTTGCAGAAAGGTAAAATGTAGTTGGGATCAATAACGCATAGCATATAATAAGACAGCGAACAGACAGTATCTAAAAATATCCACGCCAGGTGGTTTGTGCATGCCATTACGATCAGCTGTTTAATAAAAGAATGCCTCACAAAGCAGTAAACTCGGGGACCAAATTATATCGAACCGTTACGTCTTCAGCCATCTGATGACTCCCAAAAGGTCCGCTGCATAAAGTCGTGGCTACCTGAAACAATGGCTACGCAAATGTCGTCGCTGAACCGCACTTCGACCGGTTCAGGCAGAGAACCGGCATTGAAGAACTAACCGGGGCGGTGAAGGGAACAAGACCCACACAGACTTCAGCAACGAAATCAATGCACGTGATCTCGCGAATGCTGACAGGCATTGCCAGGCGGGGTCGAGACGCGTTTCCGCAGCGTTTGTTTACTTCGCTTACGCGACGCTTCTCAATTTTTCGTCTGGTCGAGAAGGGCATTGATTGGGATCTGAAACTCCGAACAACAAAGCAAAAACGAAAGAATATAGGCAATCCCTGCCGAGTCTCAAACTATTTCATGCGTGAGGCGTCAAATAGCCGCCATTCAGCTGATTTCTTCCCCTCACTTGAAGGGTCAGAAGACACGTTTTTTCCTCCTCTAACACGGATAGCACTGCCCAGTAAGGCGTCGTAGTAATTACCTTTTCGCTTCGGCTTGGTAGCACACCATTAATGTGGCGGGGTTCGGAGGGTCTGGGCACCTTCTTTGAGCAGAATTGGCAGGATCCGGGACCAGCTGAGAGGTGGATTCTGACGGTAGTCGAGCCATCTCGTCTCCGTGATTGGGCAATTTACTCGTGCACCATGTTCGTCGTCACCCAGGGCTTGCTTTTTATTTGATAGCAAGAGGGGTCGGTCGGCGTCAGCAAAGCCAGGCTCATTCAAAGCATAGCGGCAATTGCGGTTTCAAGGCATGGGCATGGTCGAAACCAGGAAAAAAAAAAAGAACGCAAGGTGCAGGCTCAGATCCTTCCGTGGGAAAGTAAACAAAAGCATCAAGAGTCGATCCGAATCAAGTTCTTGGTCAGCGACATTGAGCGCTTTGGCAATGCATATGTCATCATGGCAAGATGCAAAAGAGAAGCGCAATCAGGTTGCGTGACACGATAAAAATCGATCCCAAACCAAAGACCAAGATCTGGGTTCGAGCGTGGTTCGTGACGGGTGCAGGTCGTGGCATTGGTATCGCTCGTATATCCTTGTTGTGTGATGACGATCACTCCGACCGTTCCGCCGACACAGCTTCAGAAAGAAAAAACCCCGAGCCCAGAGAGCTGATGCCAATATGCCAACGACATTATGACGTTGAATGCAATCCCCTCCGTCAAACCTCGTGGCCAGGAGATCGAAACTGGGGCTGCGCCATCGACGATGCATCGTACTCTTCTAATCAAACCCTGTACTTCAACGTCATTACATGACTCTGCCCCTAGAATTGGCCTTGAAACCACTCTTAGCTTCCCCATTTCTTCCTGAAGCAAGGCGTGCTGGTTGATGCTGCAGTAGGCGCAAACTTTGAACCATTTCTCCGCAACTAGGAGCCTGAGCTCGTCTGGGATGGATGATCTAGGGCGTTTTGAGCCCGGTCGGCGATTGCACCAAAGTGAATCGTTGGATTACTTGTCTCGAATGGAGCAGTGCGCGGCCGCATGCCACCAATGCCTATTCTTCTTTCTTCTAATGCTACACTGCGCTGTGCTGCTTATGGAGAAGCTTGCTGCAGACAAGCGCTTGTGCGCTTCCGTTTTTGTCCAGCTACGGGACCGTGCTTTGTTTACATTCTCATTGCGGTAAGAAGCTTGTCCCTGAAAAATCCACGAAGGGTTCATGGCTGGATAGGAGCAGCACACGAAGCACATCACACGACAAGGGATAATATCGGCATCGCGCACCTCGAGTTGTGATTCGTTCAATTCACAGTTTTGTGCGCGGGTTCTAGATTCATGCACTCGTGGCTGTTACAGGAAATTCATCTGCCACAGGAACTCCTGGGCGTCCACAGGACGGTATGCCGATTGAAGCACCTCTGTAGCTCCTCAGATCCCAGATTACGTGCGTCAGATTTCGTCGAAAAGACCAGGCATCCACGCTACAAAAGTTTTTGATTCATCTGCAATGATTGAGATCCCACGTCGAGATCGGAGACGATGTATGAGGTGTCTCGCCATAATGTCGCTTGTGGAACCGTCGACGACGACCCTTTAAAACATTGAGACTTGGATCAGACGACCAGATCCCGAATGTGACCAGGCTGGAACAATGCGGTGTTATTAGGACAGAGCCTAGGTCAATGGCGCCTCTCATGCAAGGGAGATTTTTGTGCATGCTGCTTCACATAGTTGGTTCACCAAGCTAGGGATATCCGATAATATAATACAATCGGATTCGAAGGGCGGCATAGAGTTTCTCTTCGTAGCTAGCTGCTCTTCCCCTTTGTGTCTGGGAATAAAACTCTCCCGAGATGAGCTGCTGTTCACTTCCCCAGGTTGCTGATGAAGAGGGTGTCGTTCTGGCTTACCCGTCTCCGCCCTGGATTCCATGTCTCAACTAATAAGCAACGCAGCAATCTGCACTCAAACCACAATCCAAAAGAGAGACCTGTAGAAGCAGACTTGACCGCAGACAGCGACGTCGTCATCTGGCATGCGAATGACCAACCTGGATGCCACGAGGTGGTCTCTTCTGGGGGCCATTGGGACGGGTGTTCGCGGCTGGAATCCTGCGTAATGAAGCTGTCTTCGTGCAGCGTGCTAATTTTGCGTCACGTATTCATACACGTTCAATGCTCGGGGAGCCCTTGTACCCTGAGCACAACAGACCTCGGTGATGTAAAATTTGTCCGCCGCCGTACACTATCCACCGTACACATGCCCTGGAGTCTCTGTGTTAAGCGCCGGCGGTGGAGATGGCATGGTCCAGTCCGTGGGAGCTGGATGTGACGAGGGAGACGGACATGGAGGCATCAGGGCGAGTGACGGACTATCGTCAAGAACGTCTTGGTTTAGTGTTTCGGTCCCTTCACCTCCCCCACTTCTCACTGAGCAACAAGGACTTATCCTGGTCGAATTGACCTTTTCGGATCCAAGTTGCAGGGCAGGAACGGCAACAGCCTCGCTGTAGCTGGGCGTGCCAGTGAGCGGTTATCTGACATTTTGGATGATGAGCATCGCTGCATTCTTGGCTGGGCGCTGGACAGCTTAGTGACTGGGTCCAGGCCGGGATGGTTCAAGCTGAGATTCCATGCTGACCGCGGATGAAGGCACTCTGCTGCTCCGTGCGATGTGGTGCGTGATGTGATAATTGGCACGTTCTCTCAATTGAGTCGGCCAGATTGATGCCAGGACGGAGACGATGAACAAACGGGTATTTTGGCAGCGGAATTGTGCGTGGAGCACACAGACATAGACACAAACAACAGGATTTACCGCCATCGGATGCTGCTGCACAGAATCAACAGCATCAGTACCCTGCGAAGTCCCACGTCGGCATCGCCAGGCTGGTCAGAAGTGGTGTGTTGACCCATCGCCTATCGCCCAGGGAGTGTGACGCTATTCGCGCTGGTGCAGCTGAGCCTTCCAGCGCTAAAGCACTAGAAACACAACCCCGGCAACCCGCCTAGTCCAATCCAGTGCGCTGCCTTGCTTTGGGGCTGCCGATGCTCACCTCGCATCTTGCACCACCCGCCTTGCACCTGCACCTGCACCTGCACCAAGCCGAGCATGCAGTTCGACGTTCCTTGTCCTGTTCGACAGCAGCCACCAGACACCACACCACTACGCAGGAACTGACAGCACCAGCCCGCAGCACCGCCGTTGCTTGCTGGAGAAAGAAGCTCAGCATCCCTGCACGCGCCGTAGATTGTGCCGGCAGCCTGCCTGCCTGTCCCTGGCTGCTCGTCATTCTGGCACCGCTTCGCTTTGGCGCTCTGCTCGCTGGGCCAATTCCCGTTGCCGCCCACCCCTCCCCTCGTCACCCACTCACAGTGATCCTCCGCCTTGCCTTGCCCAAGGCTTCCCTCCCTCGTTCCCTCGTTCCCCAGTCACCCCTAACAACGTCCAACTCCATCCCAACATCTAGGCTGGGTCCGTAGCACGGTCCATTCAAAAGGCGTTGCTCCCTCATCCACTTCTTTGCTTCTTGTCCCATCCAATTGCCTCGCCCGGCAACGAGACGGACAAGCCCAGAAAAATTTATCTAGGGAAGTCGTCGCTCTTGACTGAGCGCCGCTTTTCATTGTGTGTGCGAGATAGGACCAAGCGTCTTGCATAGCCTTCGCTTCTTCTAACTTTGGAAGTCAATGGTAGCTTGACGACCCTATCTGTTCAGATCGACACGCTTCGGGTTGCTGTGAACCGAGTCATCACCGGCCAAGAAAAAAGAGCTGGGTTACTTATTCATCTAGCAACGAGCGGCGGCGATCTGTTGTATGCCCACACAACGAAAAGCGGCCATTCACTCTTTACAAGCTGCATGACCTCCACGACCAAGCAACGGATTAACGGATACTCGAGATTATCCGTGAGACGAGTTTCAAAATCGACCATCTCTCCAACACAAATGCCATCGATACGACTGTGACGAGACACGATCCGTCGTCGACCTGCCCTCCGTAGCTCGTTGTACTTCTGCTCTACATTGGCTACAATCCTGCCAGGAAGACTCGTGGGAACTCAGAGGATTGTGTCCTGCATTGGAACCATTTCCTAGTTCCTGGTGCAGCTTGCAACTCTGAAGAGGGCAAACAGTACATCGTATCCCAGGAAGATATATTCTCGCAGTTCTTGCTGCAGCATTCACTTGTTGTGGTATAGAGAAAGAGCTTCAGCTTTTCCTATCGATGCTATTTTGAGGTCGACGGCATCTTGCTTTCAACCATAGACTCAATTTGAAGAGTCTGTGGAAAGCTTTCCAACCTACATCATGGAAGCATCCTCTCCCTTGGCGGCATTGCACCGCCCACTCCCTGTTCCTGCATGGGGGAATCGAGATCTCTTTCGGCCCCGTCCACATTCTCACTACTCAAGTTCATCAAGTGGCATGACCTCTGTCAGCTTGAGGGAGCAAATCCACAAGAACACTGCCGATTACTTTTCTGTCAAGGAAGTTCGCGGCTCCTCTCCTGCTGCTAGTCTGGCTGCCGATTTGTCCCAGAACTTCCGCTTGGACAATGAAGCTAGGTACGAGTCAAGTCTCAAGTCCAGCTGACGACTTCAATTGAACGTTACTGACAGCACGTCTAGTCCTCAATTCCCTACCCCTCGCCGGGCACTTTTTACAGCCAACATGATGGGCGGCATGGACAGTCGTCGTGAGTGACACCTTAAACTTAATTGTGTATCTCGATTAGCATAGCTGACTATTGTGGCAGACTTCGTCACAACTCCGCCATTGCCTTCCTCACCGGCTCCCGTCGTCGAGCACATGGAGCTCTCCCCTTTGCCACATAAGACTCCTTTCTTCGCTCAGATCGAGGTGGAATCTCCCACTCCTGGCTCAACACCGTCTGACGACCAGGAGATGGTTCTCGACTCACCAGCCCCCATCACCCGTCAAGTGTCCTCCGAGTCTACGAAATCCTTCTTGGCTGAGTGAGTTCCGTATTCCCAACATCTAGCCTCGCTCTCTTTGCTAACGACCCTCCCTTCCTTACAGCCGTAGGATAGCTGCCCCTCGTAGACCATCGCTGAGTCGTATGAAGGTGCTGAGTACTAGCTCTCTGCCCGCAAGGCCGCAAAGTGACACTCGCAATCCGCTGTCGCCATTCCGCTTCGGTGCCGATTCTAAAATGGGCCAGGGGAGCTCTAACCTCTCTCTCGGAGAATGCTTCGAGTCAACTTCGCCGCCTCAGGAACGACGACCGCTGTCTTCTAATAGTCTGTGTGCACCTATGGCCTTACCACCCAGACGGCCTCTCTTCGCAGGCCTTAATAGTGGTGCTGCAGCTCCTCGTTTCGGCTCGCCCATGAGTGGTCACGCCCGGCGACAATCTAATCCATTCCTACGGAATCGCAAACAAGTCCGTCGTTCATTGAGCATGTTTGAACACCCTGCGGATATCATGAAACCTAAAAGTGATACTGAAGATACACCTTCATCAGCCTTGAAAGCAGTGATGGATATTGAAGAAGTGCACGAGCCCGCTCTTCCCCACTTCCTGCCTGATGATCCTACCGATTCCATCCCTCGAATCGCCAAGGAAACACTTTTGGATGTACTTGATGGCAAGTATGCCGAGCACTTCGATCAGAAGATGGTTATTGATTGCCGATTCGAGTACGAGTACGAGGGTGGCCATATTGAGGGAGCAGTGAATCACAATGACAAGGAACTTCTCGCGACCCAACTCTTTCAGACCCTAATGGCCGGCCGCACCCTTCTGATTTTTCACTGCGAGTACTCGGCTCACCGTGCCCCGTTGATGGCTCGTCATGTGCGATCGCATGATCGAACAGTCAACGCCGAATGCTATCCCAATCTAACATACCCTGAAGTGTACATCCTGGATGGTGGCTATAGCGGCTTCTTTGCCGAACACCGAGGCAGATGTTATCCTCCAGAGTACGTTGAAATGTCTGATGAGAAGCATCAACGAACTTGTGAGAGGGAGATGGGCCGGTTGAAGGCTAGAAAGGGCCTGGGATGTTCGCAAACATTTGCCTTCGGGCAGCGAGAACCCTGCATTCAAGATTCTCCCACTGCGCCTGGCCGCCCGAGCTCTCGAAATTCACCTGCACTCTCCATGCTTGCACAATCGCCTGTTCTTGGAGATAGATCCCACACTCGCCGCATGGCATTTTATTGATGCCCCGATCCCCTTTGTCACTGCCTGCTGAGCAGTTGAGGTATCGGTCATTCTGCATATATTCATGCTCCTGGGATAATATCTTTGGCCCCAGCCTGTCACTGTGTTGGAGCTTCACATTGGCAGTTGAACATATCGCTTTGCTCTCTTTACTTGAAAGATAATATTACAGCTTTTCATCGAACTCAGCATTGGGCAGGATGCAATTTTGCAGGCCTATCCACTAAAGAATGGTTGAGATATCGAAGAGGGAAACCAGACATTTACCAGTCTTCCACAACACCGCCATGAATGACATAGCCCGTATTAGATTCTGCATCGATCTTGAGAATTCTTTCGAGACTCATCTGCATTCTTGCATTCAGTCGCTCGCAATCTCGGTTGGTTCCTATTGCTGCGGCAATCGCTTCTCTCCGGTGTTTGAGACATGTCGCGGGAATCTCAGCTGCCACAAATTGCAGCGCCAAATTGGACGAAAAACCGACTGGCCCCGCTACTCTGGAAGTCTGATCCGCATTGACGCAACAGAAACACATCATCTTTACAAGATGCTAACTGCTTGGGGCACCCTTGCAGCCGACAACTCATGAAACCATAACGCCTATGATCAGCTTTTTGTTTTTACCAAGGCGTACACAACCAGAATACCCTTTTCTTTTTTTCTTTTTTTTGTGTTAAATGCCGTACTGAATGTGCGGACTATCTCGGATGACGGAATGCTTTTTTTTATATTGTTCATACTTCCACGTTAGGGAGAAATACTCTCATCCTCTACTATTGTACCGGGCTCTGAAGCATGATGGAAAAGTTTGTGCTTTGTGTTGTCATTGTAAGACTAGCGAAACATTTCGAGATTACTGATGTCGAGAACAAGTACCTGCAGAGATCGCTGGTTGTACATTATACTCGTCCAGGATGCGATAGTTTATTCAGCCTGGCTTAGCTCATAACAGATTGAGGGGACATATCAGATCCGGTTCCAATACTCCTGTGATAGATCCCGTCTATGCGTATACATAAAACAGCCTCGTAATCGTCAGCCTGTACCTGCATTTGGTTGTGCCAGAACTATGCGTTTTGGCAGACCAAAGCTGACGGCACATGAGATCCTAAAATGCTGAATGTGTAATTAAGGATCTGTTGCGATTCACTTATTACGAGCCATTGGTTCATTCGGTGTTTACTGTAATTTTGAGTCTCCTTGGACGCTTCATTATCTATTGCTGGATTCTCGAAGCGTCGACTTGGGCACGGGTAAATGCATTCCGCTATGCTACCCGCAACAATCTGGAAGGCCATTCCTCATGATGTTGTACTTATAATCTTGTTGTCTCATGCTCTCCATCCGCAAACGCCCAAACAAGACCCCTTCCTCATTTTGAAATACAAGACCCTGGGGCAAACAGAGCATTCCAGTCCCGCCCCACCCCATGCTATCAAAAAGAAGATGCTACAAATGCAAAGTAATTTCCGTGCGCCTAGGATGTCTACGCCAGAAAACTCCGAAAATGAACCCTTTGTCTACGACCAAAATGATCTTTTTGTCTCTGTTCTCCCTGCAAATGAAGACAATGTTTCTTCAACTTGACCTCCAGATTGAGAGGCTGGACCATTCCTTTTCAGCCTCTATTCCAGTGTGAAGTCCCACTCTTTGAATGCTTCCCGGAAAGCTTCGACATCCTGTGTCTCCTCTTCGACGGTCTGTTCGCAGTCTTGCCAGAAGAAGCGCTTTTCCAAGCCTAGCAATTTGGCGATGACACGTCTGCCCAATTGCAGGTCAAATCGCATATCTGAAGCGAGTGGCATGACGAGGGACTTGCCCTTAATCTTGTCCTCGCCGTTGTCCGTCCAGAGCCAGATGCGGAAGTAGTCGCCGAAGGAGGCTTGATTTTCGAGAGTGACTTCTTTTGTTTGGAAGGTAGGGTATTTTTGGTTCTCGGCTTCCACGCGGAAAGCTGCCTCTGCGATGCCGTTTTGGATCATGGTGGCCGGCACGGCGATGAGTTGCCAGATTATGTGGACGTTTCGATCTCGAGAGATTTCCCAGGTGATGGCGCCGAGTTTGTGTGAAGATTTTTGAGATATCATGGCTTGAAGGGACTCGCGGAAGCGAGTCATTTCGTTGTAGGTTCGCACGGCCTCGCTGGTTGGATCGGAAGTAGAGCCCATGCTGGGGATCGTGGGTGCGTGGGGGAGAGGTATGATGATGAAATGACCGGGGAAATTTAAACCATGCTCTGCGAATGTTGTGGAGGTTGGCAGCGGGCCTTTGGCAGTGGTGATGTACGCTTCGTCGCCGATGCTGCAGCACATGTGTGAGGCGATATTGGGATTTGACAAGCAAAAGTAGCAGCGGTCAGGGCCAGGTGGTGGTGATGCGCGACGACGTTTGCTGTGTCGCCCGTGTCTGTCGTTGTTGTGATGTCCGAAGCGACTGAAGCCCTGATCTTCATCCCTCGGATGCTTCTTGGTGATAAACGGAGAGCTGGTGACACCCGGCGGCACAGCTGCATCTGACTTGTTGAGAGTGAAGGCGTATATTGCTTTTGCTTTCGCTTCATTGCCGAATGGGGCCATGGAGATGAACCTCGTAACTGATGGTGATTCACTGTCCGAACTGGAAGGATGCACAAACGGCTCTCGCTCGTAGAAGAATGCTTCTGGCGATGCTGACATATGGTAACGAGGTTTCAGCGCAGCGCACAGTTCGGCGATTCCCTGCGTGCTTTGAACCGTTGCTTGTTGAGCCGGTTGAAGAACCACTTTGGACCCATTCCACACCTTCGATGGCCACATTGCTGTGAGCAGGATGTCTGCATTATTGGCGCCCTTCAGAATCTTGCCATCATCCTCTGTATGGAACGGGAGGTGTTGTTCCTTGGACTGTCCTCCCACGACATTGGTGTCAAGAAGGCCCCCGAGAGCAACAATTCGAAGGCCTTCTGAGGTTTTCATGATACTTCTCTTTCCGAGGAAGTGCAAATTATGACACACCTCTTCGTCATTCTCTATTTTATCGGCAATGCGGGTCGGCAAAGAATGCGTGCCGATTGTGAAATACGTTGGAAGAGGAACTGGCAAAGAACCGTCCAGAAGGGCGGAAACCGTGGCGTCTTCGGTGGAAGAAGTGAAAACGTCACCGGTTAAAATAGCGAGAGAAGCTATTTTTGGCGTGCAACGTCGTGAGCTTCTTGAGCGCGGGTTCGATTTGGCCATTCAGGCTGCCTAGCACGATTCTGGACAATTATTATGATAAGTGATGTGCTACTTGGGATTATGCGTCATTGTGTGTACTTACATTTTTGGTACAGCCATGGTCGGTAACCTCCTCAAAAGTGCGATAGGCTTTGAGTGAGGTTGCGATGCGATGCACCTGCAAAAGGTAGGAGGCAAGTGAAGCGAATGAATGAATGAATGTAGTGAAGAGCTCTGCGCTTGGTTTTGCGCAGCGAGTTTGATTGGGCAGTAGAGAGCTCCGGTGGGGTGTGATAGCGGCTTATCAGTTTTGCCGTGCCTGAGCCGATCAAAAAAATTGTAGGCCCGCGACCGAAAAGTCGTTTGGCGGGACCCAGGCTGGATGGGAAAGTTTCCGCCGCTACAAGCGATTTGCAATTTTTTAGTATCTCTCGTCTTGAAAGACGACAAATCACCGCCACAATGCCGTCTAGATCGTCTGGACGCATTGAGAAAGTGCGGAAGAATAAATTCTCTACTCCCCATCAAAAAAATCACAGATGGGAGTCCTTCTCTACCAAGATCTCGAAGTTCAATTCACTACAGCCGTTACGGAAAGTCCGACGACATGACCTCGACAACGAAGACCTCTCAACGGCGACATCCTATTTCCAGACCGGGCTGCAAAAATGGGGCGAGTTGAATATATCAAAGCCATTCACCTCTTTCAAACGAGATGTATACGCTATCTCCGAAAGTCTGCCGCAGATACTGCATTTTGATAAGATTATGGGCAGCCTGGCCGAGTACATTTCTCTGCAGGACAAGGATTCATTGGAGCCGTTGCTTGATCTTTTGACTGCTTTTGCGCATGACTTGGGCGTCAGGTTTGAGAAACACTATTTGCAGAGCATTAATCTTCTACTGGCAATTGCCGGCAAGCCGCAAGATGTTGATGTTATTGAATGGACCTTTGGTGCCATGGCATTCCTGTTCAAGTACCTGTCGAAACTTCTCGTCCCCGATTTGCGACCGACTTACGACCTTATGGCTCCCTTGCTGGGCCGCGAACGACACCCCCAGCACATTGCCCGCTTTGCGGCCGAAGCCATGAGTTTTCTGGTCAAGAAGGCCGCCGCTCCTTCACAAAGGGAAACAGCCCTGAAGACACTCGTCGAGCACGTGAGGGACGACCTCATTAGTGTGTCTGATGACCGGCAATTCACGTTGTACAATGATGGTTTGATGACTATGTTCGCTGAGGCTATTAAAGGAACGGACATGACGATTCATTCAACTGGCGGTGCTATCGTCTATTCGCTCATAGAGGCTATTCCAGACAATGAGTGCGATCTCTCGCGTCAAAGTATTTGGACGGATGCAATTTGCGGAGTTCTGACAAGCGTCATTCACCACGGCAAGGCCGAGACAATGGGCGACTTTGTTGAAGAGATCCTTGCTAAGATCGGATCAAAGAGAAGTGCCCTTATTGATAATAATCCCGTATGGAAGGTCGTGCCTTACGTCAGGATTCTAGGCGTACTGGTCGGAGTGAGAAGAGGTTCGAGAATACAGAACTGGGACCGGCTTGTTCGAGAGTTCGTGGGAGTTCTGCGTATTACAGGACAAGGTGTGGATGAGATACGACAGGATCAAGCTGACATCCTTTGGAACTCCGTCATGGTCCAAGTCGCTGTTCTTTGGCACCATGCGCCGATGGATACCTTGATCCCCCACATTTCGACCTTAACTAAGATCCTTACCAAGGAGCCATACATGAGGTGGTTCATCTCCTTCTGCGCCTACTTTTGTGACCTGAATACCGGTCGATTTGGTAGTCTATTCCGATCCGACTTTCAACGGTGAGTGTTGTCATGGCCAAACGATCTCATATTCAAAAAACTAATAAGCATCAGGTTTGTTGCAGCGCACTGGTCACAGGGCCAGAACGAAGACGTCCTTTGCCTTTTGCTGCCCCGGATGATTGAGAAACAGGCTTTTCCAGCACTTGGAGAAAAAGACTGCTGCCGACTCCCCCAGGCTTGGCAAGATCAGATCGTGTCAAAATTTGAGCGGCTAGAAATTTCGTCCTTTCCCGAACGTGGACCTTATAACAAAGATCCCCAGGAATGGCGCGATCGATGTTTACCAAAATATGCTGGCCTGCTTAAGCTTCTTGAGCTCACTTCCGTTCATCCGTCGACCAATGCCCGTATCGCTGAGCTATTGTCGAGGAAATTGAAGCTTGCCCTCCGACCATCATCGTCGCTCGCAACTGACGAGGTTCACTTCATTGTCAGCCAAGGTTTCCATGCATGCTTGCGTATGAGCAAAGCTGCAGGGTCGGTAGATACAGCTCTCAGTCCTCTCCTTCGAGCGGCTGTACCTCGTTTTGCTCGCTCGGTGGGTTTCCTGGAAGCTTATCTGGCGTACGAACGGATTCGAAAAGGAGCCAAGAACGCGCCCGAGAATTCAGAAACGGCGGGAGGCGATAGCCCTTCGCCAGAAGAGGACCCTGTTATCGCTTCACTTGTTGAAAATCTCAGTTCCCAGTCGCATGACATTCGACTTGTGTCACTGGAGCTATTGAAGCAAATGGCGGACAGTGAGGCAACTGCCGAATGCGTGGATGTTATGCTGCAAATTGAGCAATCTCCCTTGACCCACGAACATACTAGGACCATCGCGATGTATCTGCGCAAGATTGGCCAGCACTACAATACCATTGATTCTTCCACGTGGCTGAAGGACGGCATCCCTAGATTCATGTTCGGAATGCTGACTGTCAAGTTGGCTCCAGTCTGGGACGATACCACGGAAAGCATTAGATATCTCACCCAATCTAAACTTGGCGAGGAAGCCGTTTCCGTAATAGCTTTTCAGTGGATTCAAAACCCATCCATGAGATGGACGCCTCCAACTTCCGAAAGCACTGGCGGGGAACGACGCATTTATACGGACTTCGAATGCACGGCTTTGAGCAGCCTTCAGGAAGCAGCCAACACGGTTCTCGACATATCGGAAAATGTGCATGATGTTCTGCTCAATGCTTTTGATGAGAAGCAGCATTTAACCGAGTCAACACCCGCCATGGCAAGGTCTAGAGGCCTGAAAGTACTGAATGCGATCCCAGCCGTGGCCGAAAAATGCTCCCGACAACTCGTCCCTCATTTTCTTTGCTGGGCATTGGAAGAGGGAGGCGATGATAGCAGCTCCGAAGACGAAATATTCCATGATCGAGCTTCAACTTGGTCACTGGCCGATCGTAAAGCTATGCTTAGCATCTTTGCGCAATTTGTCAATCCGAAAGTACTCTACAGGCATGAAAAAGTGTACGATGCCCTCTTGCTGCTTATGGAGAATGGTGATGGCGAGATGCAGAAACTTGCGCTCAAGGCCATCTTAACATGGAAACAGAACGGTGTCATCGCGTATAAGGAAAATCTCGAATACCTTCTTGATGAAGCACGTTTCAAGAATGAGCTGGCAGTGTTCCTCCAAGGCGATGACATCAAGCCCGAACATAGATCCGAGTTAATGCCAGTACTTCTGCGCCTGCTCTATGGCCGAACGATTGCAAAGAAGGGCGCCGCTAGTGGTAGGAACGGGCTACAAGCTACCCGGCTCGCTGTTCTGCGTAACCTCTCGGTCCAAGATATGGGAAGCTTCTTTGACATAGCCGCCAAGAAGCTGAAAGATGTACGGGTTGTTGCTCCAAAAGCTCAGCAAAAGAAGCTATTTAGTGAACCGATCATAACTCCACGAAAGCAAATTGGTTTTCTGAACATGATCTCATCCCTTATCTCAGAACTGGGGACCAACGTCGAGCCTTATATGGATGTCCTGGTCAATTCCGTCCTTTACTGCCTCGTGTACTCATCGAAGCAACTGAGAGGCACTGTGTCCACTGACGACGAAGAAAAAGAAGAAGATGATAACGTTGACAAAATCAGCGATTTGTCACTACTAAAGACCATCCGAACAGTGGGACTCAAATGCCTTACTGCACTGTTTCGAAATGCACAAAGCTTCCAATGGGGTCTTTATCAGGAGCTCATCATCGAGGAGGTTGTAGCCCCGCGACTTCCAAATCTGCCAGCAGAAACCACACAAGGTATCTCTGCAATGCTTCACCTTTTCTCTACCTGGTCAGTCCTACCAGGGGTAGCTTTATTTCTTGGACCCCTCGAAAATGTCCTTCCCGAAGGTACCCTGCCGACAATCATAAACTGCATCGCTATGGAGAAGACCAAGGATGAGGTGAAGATTTTTGTGCTCGATATTCTGCAGAATCTCGTCAAAGTTGCGTTGGCGCCAGCTACCGAGTCACAATTCAACGAGTTGATCAGATCCGAGCTTCTCGAAGCCAATGCAACGGCAATCCTGTCAAAAATTGAGACCGTTTTGCACGCGAGCAATCTGAGCAACGATCTTCTGGAATCTTGCATCGAGACAGTTTTGGCTCTTGCTCCCGTTCTCCAGGACCTGGACAGTTCTCAGGCAGTCATTCGCATGTGTAGCTTTTTACTGCAACAACCACCTCGTCGAGTGAACCCAAAGATGAAAGGTCGCATTTTATTGATTGTGGAACGCTTCGTAGGCTTGCCTGATGCCTCAAAAGATCAACATTTGCTGAAAGAGGTCTTCGAAACGCTCTCTTCACTTTTCAGTTACTTCAAAGACCGAGAGAACAGACATTCACTTTCTCGAGCGATGTTGGCAATTTCAAAACAAGATTCTGAGTTGGCTGAGGTCGCCAGCCTCTGTAATGAGTTGAACACCTTCAAAGAGGGCCGGATCGATGAACCAGACTTCGACAGGCGACTAGCTGCGTTCAATTCCATCTCGATGAGTCGCGAGGCTCCTTTCACTCCACAACAATGGTTGCCAATTATTCATAACCTCATCTTCTCTATTCGCCTAGACGAAGAGTTTGGAGTTCTTTCATCGAATTCTGCTGACGGAATGCGGCGCTTAATTCAGAATGTCGCAGACTGCAGAGATTCGACTCTAAGAACGACCTTTGACAGTCTCATGCGGACGGTCTTATTGCCTTCAATTTACTCCGGTGCGAAAGAGACGTCAGAAACAGTTCGGCGAGAGTACCTGCGTGTCATGGGGTTCCTCATCACTGTCATGCCTGATTGGGATCCCATTGCTGATCTCAGCGGATTGCTGACGGAGCGCAACGAGGACACATCGGAACCGTCCTTCTTCTTCAACATTTTGTCACCGGCCACTTCACGACAATTAGAGGCGATGCGAACTCTAGAGACCGCCAATTCTACGACACAAATGAACAGCCAAAATTTGGGACAGTTCTTTATCCCTTTGCTGGAGCATTTCATTTACGGTCGTGTGGATGGAAGCGATGATCACGGTCTCGGTGCTAATGCCACGACTACAATCGGCAATCTGGCGCTTTCTCTGAATTGGAATCACTACAGAACGACACTTTACCGATACATAAGCTACATTGAGTCCAGATCCGAGATGCAAAAGCAAACAGTGAGGCTGCTGGGTAAATTTGTGGACGCCTTAGTTCTGTCGACCGGTACGGACAAGCTCGATGACATGCACATAGATGCAAACGAGGCCAGTATTGAGCCGCTCAGGCTCCAGCAAACTGTCCCGAAAATGGCCAAACTATCTGTCGACGTACTGGATTACATTTTACCTCCATTGGTGAAACACTTGCACGAGAAGGACGAGTCTGAGATCAGTTACCGTGTTCCTGTGGGTGTCGTGGTGGTGAAGCTGTTGAAGCTGCTGCCGCCAGAACAAATCGACCAGAAGTTGGCTGGAGTTCTGACAGATATTTGTCATATCCTTCGAAGCAAGGCATGGGAGGCTCGAGAGATGGCTCGAGACACTCTAGTGAAGATCGCTGTGGTACTGGGTTCGTCTTACTTCGGATTCATCCTCAAAGAACTACGCGGTGCTCTCACTAGGGGTTATCAATTGCATGTGCTTTCCTACACCATGCACTCAATTCTGGTAGCCACAATGCCTACATTTTCTCCAGGCAATCTGGACCACTGTTTGCCCGCTGTTGTGACAGTCATCATGGATGACATATTTGGCGTCATTGGACAAGAAAAGGATGCTGAGGGTTACACCACACAAATGAAGGAAATCAAGAGCAGTAAAAGCCAGGATTCAATGAAATTGGTGGCCAAGAATGCTTCTATCAGCCATCTGATCCATCTAGTCAAACCTTTGCAGGCACTCTTGCAGCAGAAGGTGGATTTGAAAATGGTTCGCAAGATCGATGCTCTGATGGCACGCATTGGTGCGGGTTTGCTGCAAAATACTGCCGCAAATTCTCGCGACACACTCGTCTTCTGTTACGAAATAATCCAGGAGACATATCGAAGCCAAAAGCCTCAAGAGGTGCAAAAGATGGACCCTCGAGTCAGAAAGTATCTGGTACAAAGGGGTGCAAAAAAGAGTGGGGAGCGTGGCAGTACCGCGAAGCACACTCACAAGATGGTGCGATTTGCCTTTGATACCCTGCGCTCAATGTTCAAGAAACACGATAATCTCAGAACTCCTGATAATGTTGCTGGCTTCTTACCCATCATAGGAGATGCGATCGTTGATGGAGAGGATGAAGTGAAAATATCAGCATTCCGCCTCCTTGCAGTACTCATCAAGGTCCCCTTCGATTCCGAAGACAGCCGGCGTCTTTACATAGTTGCTGTCAAGGAGGCCATTAAAAGTGTCTCGCAATCAACGTCGACAACAACAGACCTATCCCAGGCTGCCATCAAGCTCCTGGCAGTTTTGTTGCGCGACCGTAAGGACGTGGTTGTCAAGGACGTGGCAATCGACATGTTATTGGGAAAACTCAAAGAAGACTTCATTGAACCTCTGTATCGGCACGTCACATTCAATTTCTTACGTTCCGTCATGGATCGTCGGGTCGAAACCGCAGTTGTCTACGACACTCTAGACCATGTGGGCACGGTCATGATTACAAATGACGACAAGGACACGAGAGATCTGGCACGTGGGGCTTTTTTCCAGTTCATTCGAGAATATCCTCAAAAGAAGGCGCGCTGGAGCAAACAGCTCAATTTCGTGGTGGCTAATCTGAAGTATGAGAGAGAAGGAGGACGATTGTCTGTCATGGAGGTCATTCATCTCTTGCTGATGAAGACGTCCCAAGATTTCGTCCAAGAAGTGATTGGGACATGCTTCCTCCCTTTATTTTTCGTACTAGCCAACGACGACAGCGAAAAATGCCGGATGTCTGCTGCAGCCTTGCTCAAATCAATCTTCCAGAAAGCCGACAAGCAACGAACGCAGCAATTCTTGACATTGCTGCGAACATGGCTGGAAAAGGACGACAACCCTGTGGTGCAAAGACTGGGTCTACAAACCTTTGGGTACTACTTCGAGTGTCATGACGATGCCTCGAGCAACAAGAAGGACGGCAGACTGGTTTTGAAAAAGTCGAGAGATATCCTCAACGCTGAAAACATTAATGACCCCGATAGTCAATTGATTGAAACGACTCTCGGCACTCTCCAATTATTCACTATGCAATTGAGCGATGAAACTCTGGCTGGGGACAAGAAGGATCTCTGGGCCGATGCGGCTCGGTATCTTAGGCATCCACAGCCGTTGGTCAAACTGGCTGCGGTACGACTGATCAACTCATACCTGGCGGACTTTGCAAAACAACGAACCAAAGCCTTTGCTGGAGAGGCAATTGAAGGCTCATATGGCCTTACACTAGATCTGGACGTCATGTACAACTTCACTCGTCTTGCACTGGGCTCTCTGAACAGCAACGAAATCGATGACACATTAGCTGCGGAACTCGTTCAGGTCATTGTATTCTTAGGAACCTGCCTTCCTGTGTCTACAGCTGCTGAGGACGAAGACGAAGAAGAAGACGAGGAGCAGGACGAAGATGCCGCTGCCGAGAGCCGCCGCGAGGGTGTAGATTATTTGTTCTGGAGACTGTCACATATCCTTCGCCGAGAGATTCCGCCAAGGTCTTTGGCAATCAATTCCAAGGTCGCAGCAATGGAGATTCTCGAGACAGTATGCCGACGAGTGCTCAACACATCCAGCAGGCCGTCTCTCAAGACTGTACTCGTCCCACTGCAACAGCTCACAGATCCATCCATTCCTGCTCCGTTCAGCAACGATGAAGTTTTCAAGACGAAGTTAGAAGGAGTCAAGACGAGAGCTCAGATTATGATGGACTCTCTGCAGAAGAAGTTTGGCACAGCAGAATACAGCAAGGTGCTGCTAGAGATCCGAGATGAGGTGAAGGCGAGGAGATTGCAGAGGAACAGCAAGAGAAAGATCGAGGCCATTACGCAGCCTGAGAAATATGGACGCGACAAGAGGAAGAAGTTTGAGAAGAACAAGGAAAGGAGGAAAGTCCGATCCAAGGAACAAAAGGTGGGGAGACAGTCCTATAAAGGATGGTAATGTGGGCATTTGATAGGCGTTATTGGATGGTGTCATCATTTGCGAGCATTTTCAGAAAAGTTTGTCTTATTCAGCATTTCACGTCCTGGGAAAATGCAATATTGTACATATATAGAGATGTAAATACTAAGACATATCATACAAGTCTCTAACAACCTGCCATTTCGCTGATGAGCAGGGTATTGTTTCCTTCCCAAACGCCAACACCAATGATGCATATCTCACTACTCGTACAAGATGTCTCTATAATCAAGCCTTTGAAATGTATCACTTTTCCTTCGAAGCCTCCTGCTGGCTGGCCGTTTCCTCGGGCCAGAATTCGATATCCCCGTCTTCCCCAAGACCTCCTCGTTTAACAAGCCGGCCCTTTTCTCTCATCAAGTCCTCTACCGTAATCTTCCTGTCACCGAAGATGTTGAGATGGTCACTGATGACATGTCGGTTTCGACAGCTGGGACATGTAATTAACGTCGAGCCAGTGTGATATCCTTGCTTCGAGACATTGTGATGCGATCGGTGCCCACACGGCACGCACGTAAACGACAGCTGATAGTACGCAGGGTTCATTTCTGGTCGCTCGCCCCCGCTGACCGGTTCTTCGCCTGAAGTGTTCGCTTGCGCTTCTGCCTCGGGGCTCAGCTGGACTGGTTTTCTTGGCGGCCGGGGGATCGAGTGCGCAGCGCGGATGATGATTGAGTGTGGTAATTTGACGGCGCGCAAGGATGATTGGAAAGGGACTGCGGCGCGAAGGGGTTGGCTTCGAAATTGGCGAAGAAGAGGGCGCCATAATGACGGCGCACGGGATGCCATGGTCGCTGTGAAGGTGTGAATTGCTTATAGGAGGTGTGAGGTCGAAAATTGTCGTGTGGGTAGCTGTCTGATGCTTGGAAAATTTGGAGCTTCAACGTTGGGAGGACTCAGCAGGAGTAGAGAGTTCGAGAAGCTGGGACGTCATTTGGTTGGTCCGTGCAGGACCCCTGTTGTGGCGAGTGACAGTCTTGTTTGGCTAGTGGGTACCCGCGCACCTAGGTAGGTTGTCAGCTCTGGAAAATATACCAGAGTTGATGCTCACTGAACTGTAGGTCAATGAGCAGGAGACTGAGAAACATAAAGGATGAAGCCATCTCGCACATCTGATCGGAATCTGGTCATGATGGTCACTGAACATTCAACGGACAGACATGCGTATTTTGCAAGAGTATAGTAAGTACGCTTGTGGAGCACTTGCCGTAATGGGTCGTAAGTCGTGCTCAGTTCCTTCTCACTTTGACATTGTGAGCCGCGCGGTCGTGCCAATTGCCTGCCTTCAAATTTCTGTTGTACAAAAGAAAGTTATTGTGTACATGTTACATGAAGGGACTTCGTACTGTGATCATCGCAAGCACTTTTCAGCTGCACATCAGTACCTCACCTGGTCAGCCTGTCATCGAGGCCGTGTAAGTGAGATTTCTATTGGCATATCGAAAAACTCATCCGCCTTTTCCAAGAAAATGAAATGGCTCTCGGGAACATTCGCCTTCGTTAGCCTCATCGGCGACATTCTGGCAAGCAGTAACGATGTCAACAACGCTATAGCCATGGTCAACCAAGCCCGACAAGCGAAAGGAATCCGACCTCTGGTTTTGGGACGCAAACCTCACTTCCTACGCTCAGTACTGGGCAAATGAGATGGCGAGCGGAAGACAACCATTCGAGCATGCACAGGGTGCTTATAGGCCAGATCAAGGCGAGAATCTTTACGAGCAGTCTGCTGGCCAATGCGATGCGGCCTACGACAACCCACTGCAGACTGGGATGCGAGCTTGGCTGTCACAGGAGCATTTGTACACCGGACAACCTATAACAACTGGGCATGAACCATGGCTACACTGGGGTAATTGCTTTGGACGGAATAAATTCTCCCGAGGCACCTGCTGACGTCTTCACAGCGCAGTGTATGTGGTCTGCCGCTACGAACATCGGATGTGCCAGAGCCTATGCCATTGGCGAACCGTACAAGTTCTTCGATGTTTGTCGATTTACACCCAAAGGAAATATGTAAGCGAAACCTGTCATCAGGCATTCGACTTATCATACTGACTTTGCTGGTGCTTCAGAGTTGGTCAGAAGCCGTTCTGAGCACCATTATCGGCCAAGCTGTTTTGAAGAAAGTACTGGAAAAGTGGCCCCAACATGAAAGGTCACTGCGCGAGAAGGTTATGCTTGCTTCTGGAGATATGTTTCATGGCTAAGAAAGAAGAAAGTCTGAGCATCATACACTGATAGTCGAAGGACAAGGATTGAGTGGTTACAATTGTCGATTTTACCAAGTATGTAAAGATTTGAGCTGCACGGCCAGAACGATAATCTGTGAAGAGAAAATTCTGCACAACCATAAACAGATATACAGAGACAAGCTTACTTCTTTAGAAAGTTGCAATTTTGTGCTGATAAATACAGTTCTCGCGCGTGCAAGGTTGCCCGATTTACTCAGGCTGCAGATACTGCGCTCCTGCCGCCCCAGGCTGCCAGTATCAGCACAATATTCCAGCGCGATTAGGGGACAGCATGGGCGGAACTTTTGGCCGGCCGAAGTTGGATGGAATTGTGTCCTCGGGGTGATGAATCCGAAAATGGTTCCCGATAGATGCAGCTCTAACTTCATTCCGTCATTGCCGCCACACCATCTCCACTAGAGTAACATGCTATGTCCGTCCAAAGCCAAATTTATATAAATATGGTTATAGCACTAAATTAAACCATAGCTAGATCTGTCTGCATTGTTGCTTGGTGACGAACCGCAAGATCGCTGTATATGCTGCACTTTGGTTGAAATTTAGGCACAAAGTTCAATCAGACTTTCCATCTAATACTTCAGACTAAAGGGTTCGATTGATCAGACGAGTCTTCACTACAAGAATGGCTCCTACATATTTCGACGCAGCCCCCGAGCCCTCTACGGAGCTGGGGAGATACAGGGTTCTGGCTCCCAGCGCGGCCATCCGAGTGTCCCCTCTGGCACTGGGAGCTATGTCCATCGGTGATGCCTGGAGCGATGCCATGGGGTCTATGAACAAAGAGCAATCTTTCAAATTGCTAGATGCCTTCGTCGCAGCCGGTGGAAACTTCATCGATACCGCCAATACGTACCAGAACGAGCAGTCGGAGCTATGGCTGGGCGAATGGATGGCGGAACAAGAAATCAGGGACCGCATAGTAGTGGCTATCAAGTACACTACTGATTACCGCAGTCATGCTCTGGGCAAAGGCAATACACCCAATTTCGCAGGCAACCACAGGAAGAGCATGCATGTCAGCGTCCGAGACTCCCTGAAGAAGCTGCAGACAGACTACATCGACCTCTTCTACGTTCACTATTGGGACCACACGACTTCTATCAAGGAGATGATGGATTCGCTGCATTTTCTCGTCGAGCAGGGCAAAGTGTTGTAACTCGGAGCATCGGATATGCCTGCTTGGGTTGTTAGCGCCGCCAATACGTACGCCAACGAGAATGGCAAGACCCCATTCAGCGTCTACCAGGGCCGTTGGAGCGTCATGCAGCGAGATTCTGAAAGGGATATCATCCCCATGGCTCGTATGTTTGGCATGGCTCTCGTTCCGTGGAACGTTGTTGGCGGAGGCAAGTTCCAAACCAAGAAGGCCATCGAGGAAAGGAAACAGAACGGCGAGAAACTCCGCAGTTTTGCGGCAGGAGCTGAACAGACTCCGGAGGAAGAAAAGATCAGTGAGGCGCTCGAAAAAGTAGCAGGAGAGGTTGGCGTTGAGTCCGTCACCGCAGTGGCGCTATCGTACGTGATGCACAAGGCGGCGAATGTGATTCCGCTTGTAGGAGGGAGGAAAGTCGAGCATCTAGAGGATAGCATCAAGGCGCTCAGCATCAAGTTGTCGGAGGAGCAGGTCAAATATTTGGAAAGCATGGTGCCATTTGACATTGGATTCCCGCAAAACTTTATTGGGCCGGATCCTCACATTACGGGTACTTCGGCTCGGTTGTCTCGAGTTGCGCAGATGAAGTTCCCCGTGGCCCAGCAGCCAAAGAGTGTTTAGTTTTATGGGGATTTCTGAGTTCACGAGACTGAGTTTGATGTATATCCGGAGCTTCTAAAGCAAGGTTTCTAAAGAGGAATTGGGAGTTCAGTCACCGCTGACTCCAAGCCTGTCAGCATGAAGTCTAATAACGCAAATTGCGATGAATAAATGGCTAAGTACTTGCAAAATAAACTATGCTTACATTCAATTCTAAGTGCCTTTCAAGATGTTTGAAATTTGGCATTTGCACAGTCCTTGGATAGCCTGGGATAGGGAACGGCTCCACGCTGGAACACCTTTCAGCTTTCAGTCGCCAGGGTCTACGGGTGTCCGATGTAATTACTTTGGTTTTCAGCAGAAATTGTCGCCAGCAAAAAATAAAGGCTTATCACCAAAAGAGTACCAAGCAAAAATGTGAGGGACACCGGATTTGAACCGGTAACCTTCAGGAATCCCTATGCACTGGAATCTGACGCGCTACCGTTGCGCCAGCCCCCCAATCTTCGGCAAATTTTGTCTCTATTTGGCTACATGTAGACTAAGCACAATAGTGAGGCTGACTCGATCCCTGCTGACCCACTTCCTGCAATTGCACGGCAACGAATATCAACAGAGGCAAAGGACCTACAGCACATGCGCGAGAAGAATGTGTTATTGTGGTTGCGAGAAACACAGGCCAATGTCGCGATCGCCGCTAGTTCGGCCTCACAGATAAGCATTGATCTGGTGGCGCGAGAGCGGCAATTTGCGGGAAATGAGTTGTACCCCGCTCGCCTGCATTTGTCCATTTTGTCCTACATGTGCGAGCATGTGTGCAAGCCAACTCACTATATTCGAGTTCGAGATAGATGGACATTGCCTTTATCTGCTGTAAAAAGGTCAGAAAAGGGTCAACTGATCCGTCTGCACACAACTTTTCTCTTCAGCACGTGTCCATGTCCCGGCTAGCAATGGTCAATCGCCGGGTTTGTCAATGGCTTTGAAGGCTGCCTCAATCTGGCCGTGAATAGAAGGGAAACTGTCGGTTTCGCTCATCTGAGCCGCGTTCTTGCGCTCACAGGTATAATATGTCTCCTCTATCAGCGAGAATACATACATTGGGCGGAAATGACAACAGTGAGAAGCCTCGTCTCGGCAGGTTAAAGGCCCGGCCATTGATCTGGCTCCTGGCGGCTAAGTTTCTGAACTGGCATGTGCGAAGATGCTAGAAGTCCGGTCGAACAGAACTATTGGCGGCTTGGACGCAAAATTGAATGATAACAGACGATATCCGCTCTGTCACCCAGTCACTCAATAGCTCTTCGACATTGACACCCAATGGCCCCTCTCAGTCGTCGGTCAGGGAGATTAAAATGGCTTTCTTTCCGATTGTATGTAGTATCGTCAGTCTGTGTTCTGGCTGGAGCAATTGGAAAGACGCCGTGGCGCCGCGCCAGCGCCAGCTTCGGCCACCGAACTGGCTCCTTCTGACTAGGCTGTAATAAGGGAACCCCTTGAGTTAACCCGAAAAGGGGATGTTGGGGGCCTCGAAGGCGGGATGGAAAACCTGTGGCTTGGCTTTGGACTTGGTTTTTTTCTGCGACAAGCTGCAGCCGCAGCCCTGAATGAATAAGCTCTGCCAGTAGTCGGCGACTTTTTGGGCCCATGCAACTAGCCTAGCTTGCCAAGCACAGATTTCACGATAAGGTGCTGCCATGCCAGAATGACCAGCTATTGAATGCGCGATCCATGTTAAGTGATTTATACGGAGTACGTGGTAATACTGTTCGCTGTGCCGAGTGAGCAAGATCTATTCATTCCCTGCTTGTCTAGATGAAGAGTGAGGACGTAAAGTCGAAATTTCAAAGAACGAAGGAGCACATGCGTGGCTTCCAGCATGTACTCAGATGGCATCTTTTTGTGGCGCCAGCGAGACTTCGATGCTTATTATGAATTCTCGGGAAGCATAATGTCAACACAAGGAGCAGGTCATATTGGTGGTAGCATGTACTGCTCGGATCCGTTCAGCCTTTTGTTGGTAGAAATTGAGCTCTCAAGAGTCGGGATAGGCGGTAAGAAGTCCAGTAGCAGAGACAGGTGATGGCTGAGTGCAACCGCCACCACGGCGATCAGCTTCATTCACTCGTCCATTCCATGAAGATCTCATTCAGGTAGCGTGTTGTGGTCATGTTAATCCTCCCTGGACGGCCCACCCTGGCCCGCTAAGTAGCCAGTGACACTGTATCTGCGTTCGAGGCTCCGACTCCTGTGTCATTTTGTCGTGGGTCGTGGAAATGAGAAATGGGCCACTTTAACCACAGCTGCTCGTTGTTGCAGGAGGCCATGGAGGCGACGAGGATGGAGCTTGATCATCACTCGCCAGGTCGTGGATGGCAGGCAGTGACCGTTGCAATCACAGACCGCAAATCACCTCCCCAATTTGCCAATCGTGAGACGACGGGGCAAACCAGTATCCTTGCACGGATCGCATGCAAGTATGCAATACCAGTGAAGGCGCAAAAGGCGACAGGGCAACCCGCTGGCGTGATTGCGCTGCCCCTGCCAGTCCAGTCCAGTCTGTTGTTCCCTGCCAGTCTGTTACTCGCCCGCCGCCAATTTCACCCCTTTCTATCCCTGGCCAGGCATGGGGCGGTATCATTGTTTGCTGTCCAATCATGGCCCCACCTCCCTCGCCATGGTGCATATCTCGACTCGATTAGTCTTGATGCTCGTGGTGGCACTCGGCGGTTCTGCGGGACGGCATGTTGGTGCGATGGCTTCAGGAAAATATGAACCAGGAGATTTGCCTAGTTTTGCACACCAACCAGCAAGAGATTAGCACCAAGGCTCATGATCTGCTCCCGGTAAGACGGCAGGCGGGATAAGGAGTGTCGCTGATACTATTGCATACCTGCTGCCATGATAGTAGCTCAACTCGTCCCGAAGTTTTGAGGAGACACGCGTCCGCCGCGTAAACATAAACGATGCGGGAATACTAGCTCTGCGGCACACTCAGCAAAGGTAACATGTTTTTGAAGCAAAATGTCTGCTTCAGTGAATGTATATAACCTCTAGTGACGGCCATGTGGGTGCTGCGCAAAGGATTAGCGTTGATAATAGTGCCTTGCCGGGGTCGAGTCCATACCTGGCCTTCACAGCACAATTGCAGTGGGTAGGAGGCATGCTGGCTTGCCGGGTGTTCATCACATCAGACGCCCCTGTGCCGATACTAATACTGTGCGCTTGTTGCGGTGCTCGATGAATGGATGGGTTTGAAATGTCGCGCACTATGTATTAATCTGTACAAGAGCGCATATTATACAGTACTGTACAGTGTTGTATCGTTGTTCTGTTCAAAGACCCTTGTCCAGGTGCCGCTGGACCGTCAACGCTCTGCCGTGCCTTCCTGAAACTTGTTCCTGGCACCTTCCCTTTCGTTTGCTTCCTTCCCACACACGTCCCTCACCCTCGTTTCTTCCACCCTTCACCTTTTTTTGTTGCTGCTTTTTCTGCATTATCTTCGTCGACTCTGACGACATTGAGTTCGATCTTCTACGCCGGACGTTGATCGAAGGCACCGATACAGACTGTGGTTCTGCTTCCTCTCGTTTACGGCGCCTCCATCGCCAGCTGTCATTCGATGCTCTGCCTGAGATTCATCTTTCACTGCGTCTCGCACCTGTAGAAGCACCCCGCCAAGGACACGTTCGACAACTGCTCACTCGTTCCCTATTCCATTCTGAATCGCAGAAGCTTATGCAACAGACAATCTTTGGATATTTGTCTGGCCTTTATCAGTTTCTGGCGGATCCCTCGCCTGCCTCTGTGTCAAGAACGACCACCAGGCATATTTCCTGACAGGCGACTTTAGAACACGACAATCATCATAACACTCAACCTTTGAGCGGAACCCTTTTTCGGCCAGCTATTTTGCGTACAACACCATGGGAGCGATTTTTCTAGGCCCTAAACGCTCTGTCACAATGCGGAGCCCTTGCGTTAGAGCGCCGCTTGCCGCTCTCTGTGTGTTGCTGGTTCTTATGGCCTTCATTCGACCAGATTCAGTTCCAGTTCGACCTCGACTTTTCCGCAAACCAGGCATCAAAGCGAGCCCTGTTCATGAGCAGAAGCCACTCGACGACAGCAATTCACCTGTGTCAGGCGGATCTATTCTGATCGATGGTAATGCAGTTTCAAGTAGGTTCAATCTGAACTGCAGTGTCGACATGCCGCACCTGCAGAAAATCAGACAAAAATACAACCTGGATGAGCGGTTCCAGTACATGAAGCGATATATTCGATTCACGAGAACAGAGGGTCTAGAGCGGAAACGAATGACCAAGGTATCCCAGAATCTTCTGAACGGCGCTTTCAAGACTGTCGACGTCAATAAGCATTACGGAGAGGACACCTGCGACAAACCTCTTGAATTCCAGGTTCCAGCATCCGGCTTGCCCTCCACGGCCAACGCGTCCGATTTCATGTTTGGTGTTTCGACAACGTTCAAGCGGTTTATGGATCCCGAGACCACACCTATCAATGAATGGATTTACTGGCTTACTGACAGTCGTGGCCACTCTAACGGTGGAAAGTTGCTGCTCATGTTGCTGGATGCAAGTGATGACGAGCTTCAGGAAGTAGCCAACCTACTAGGAGACGTCGGCATTGACGTGGACGTATACCACTCGGATTCGTCTTTGGAGATGGCTGTCAGGTACCTCAGTCTGGTTCCTACGTTGTACACACATCCCGAGGCACAAAACAAGAAGTGGCTTGTAACTTGCGATGACGACACCTTCTTCCCCAGTATGCATGCCTTGGTTGAGAAGATGGAAAAATACGATCATACACGACAGATGTATATCGGCACACTATCCGAGGACACTGGCGCGCTTGAAAGACATGGGTCGCAGGCATTTGGTGGAGGCGGAGTGTTCTTGTCCTTGCCCATGGCTGAGAAAATCACTGATCTCTACGATAGCTGCACCACCGAACAAAAGATCTTGGAATCCAATTCTGGTTGGGGCCCTCAAGGCGATATTATTCTCAGAAAATGCATCTACGAAAACACCGATACTCGATTGACGACGTTTTGGGATCTGTGGCAGCTCGACTTCTTCGGCCACCCAGCTGGATTCTACGAATGGGGTATCAAACCGCTCTCACTTCACCACTACCGAGGCGGAGGTTGGCACAAGGCCAAGCCTGGACAGTACACCAAGATTGCGCATACTTGTGGAGAAGACTGTACATTGCAACGCTTCCAAACAAAGGATGACTTTGTTATTTCCGGCTATTCGATCGCCCATTATCCCGAAGGCGTGACATTCGACACCAATCAGATTGAGGCCACACTACACGCTGCACCGGAGGACAAGGGCTGGAACCTTGACTTCATGCTGGGACCCCAACGACCAAACCTCGAAAAGACTGGCAAGAAGATCGCCTGGGAGCTGGAAGAAGCCGAAATCCAATCAGACGGGTCTGTACTACAGACATACACACGGAAGCAGAATGATGAACGATGGGTGCATTCTGACAAGCAACCGATGAGCAATATCGATGGTATAATCGAGCTTGTCTGGATTCCATCGTCATGAGGGCGTGTTGATTCAATCGCATTTGATTTGTTTCCCCTTGTCCATGATGCGATGGCCACACATCCTGTTACTCGCAAGTGAGTCTGTGACCGCCATGACTCAACCGACTCTACGACCTGTTTTATAGCGACCGACCGACGGTCCACGACTGAACCCTACAATTCAACAAACAGCCGGGACCTCATTCACTCTTTTGATTCCAAACTCAATAATAACTTGGCAGCCATCTGAATTATTTGGAAGAAATAGACTTAAGGCAATCGAAAGAACGATCATGCCGCGGCGCACATCGATTTTCATTCATTCAGCATACACCATCTGTGTTCTTTTAGGGAAAGGCGTTTCGGGGAGACAAATATTTATCCATATTGTGTTGAGCACTATTTCTGTGAGGCAGATATTATTATTACTTTCCTTTTGCTATGTACAGCATCACCCGTATATGGGCATTGTATTGTGATGTTTGTGGTGGGGCATGGGGGGAAAAAGTTGTGTTGGAATCTATGACACTTTTAGAAACCAGGTAGTTGAATGATGAATGTTCAAAGATTACAAAGTGTGTTGGGCTGTGAGGCGAAATGCGCAGGATTGCCAGCTTATAGCACTGTCTTTTTCATCAGACCAGTTTCCGTCATTGCAAGTCTCCGAACGCCGCTTCTACGAGAAAGACGCACAACCACCAGATATTGTGTTCAAGTGGTGTGTATCGAAGTAGCGAGTCGAGAATATCTATGCCAACACAATGACTACCGAAATCCAGATATACCAATGTAGCGCACCTACCAAGGACACCATCCAAATCATCGCTCATCAGCAACATCATCATCTCCCACCAGCATCACCACGGCCATCACCACGGCCATCATCACGGCCATCATCGCTACCGCTTCCACTCCCACTCGCACTACCCTCCCACGCCTACTTCCCAACCTCCTCCGAAGGCAACACCCGCGGAAACCACCCATACGCATCAAAATCAACCATCAGCTCGCCTAACGCCCCCCTGGTGACGTCCACGCCTTCCGCGCGAAGAGCCTCGGCTTGGTTCTGCGCGCCCTCGGGTTGTGATCTGGTCATAGTCACTCTCAGGAATCCATTTCAAGAAATATAGATTATAAAGATTTGCCGTACCGAGGTGATATGATGCCCTTGGAATTAATTACCCTTTGCCAGGGGACGTTTTCGTTGTTGAATCTCTGTGATGGATCACTTGATAGGTGTTTCATGCAGACGCCTACTTGTCTGGGTCGCTGGGCTGGGTTTTGTTAGTGCGGATGGTAAGAGTGGTGATGTGAGTTGGTGATGTTAGACCAGTGGTGATGGTAAGAGTAAGAGTAGCAGTGGCAATGTTGAGAGTAGTGATGGTGATGTTAAAAGTACTAGTGATGTTAAGTAGTAAATGGCAAAGTCAGGTAAATACAAAAAAAACGTACGAGTCCCCACGGGCATAGCTATGTGCGCATACGAAGTGACTTTTCCGTAGGGAATTTCCTGCGCGGCAGAGTAAACGGCGTGGAAGAAGGCGGCTGCTTCGTCGGAGCGGGGCATGTCGTGGAGGGGACAGGAATGGTGATATTGATGGAGGATCTGTTTGAGACGTGGATAGGCTGCTTAATTGATCAGAGTGCGAAGGGTGGCTGAGCTCGTTGATCGATTGAATTGCGAAGAGGGTGGATTGTCATGCGCGGTGAATGTTGGCGTGCAAGCTACATTCACGGTGGTGGGCGTAGTGACCGTGAAGTGCATGAGGAGGTACTGCACTCACGACCACTGGTCACATTCGGTTTCTACGGATCTTCACGCCCAATCTAGACCATCATGCTCCATGCCACCCATTTATGTGACAATTTTGAACTCAAACAATCAAGTGTACTCTAGACCATCATGCTCCATGTCATCTGTTCATGTACATAATTTCTGAACTCATGTCAATATAGTGTATTTTAGACCATTATGCTCTATGCCACCCATTCATATACACAATTTTGAACTCACAGTCAAGTGTAGTTTAGATCATGCTTTATAATCGCCATGCAAGTACACATTTATAACTCACAATCAAGTACATTATAGACCATCATGCTTATTCGCCATTCAGTGCACATTCGTACCTCACAATCGAGTACATTATAGACCTCATGCTTTTCGCCACTCAAGCACACGTTTATACCTCACAATCAAGTGTACTGTAAACCATCCTGTTTGATATTCACCAGTCAAGCACACATTTGTACCTCACATTCACATACATTATACACCATGCATATTCACCATTCAGTGCACATCTGCTCAAATCAATGTCAAATGAGAAATTTTCAATCTTCGTCATCTCAGCTATGCATGCTTAATTTCCATCCCTACCAGAACGAAAACACGCCGTGCGTATCCATAAGTACCACAGTGGTCATTCCCGTCCATCTCCACCATTCATCGCTACCATGATCAAGAAAAAAACAGAGTAAAAAAGGGGGGGTATTCTTGCATGCGCACCACTGTGGTTTTTCTTTCCTTCACGACAAAAGAACAGTGACCCGTTGCAAGACATCGAATATTACATAACAGAGTCAAAGGGGAAAAAAGCAGCAGGCAATGAGGTAGAAACATACAAACGTAAGCATGATCAAACGCGCCTTGGAATCAAATCATGCGCTGCCACCCATTATCAAAAAAAGTGAAAAGAAAAAGGAAAACACCAAGCCGGTATGTGTATGTGCATGTCGAGAGGCATTTTCGCATAAGCCAGCAAGCGCCGGTGGCTGGGGGAATCTTTCTGTACCATAAATAGTGTTATTTGCACCCATCAACATGTAAAATGGGACGTGTGAAGCAGCTCGTCTGCAAACGCCTTGTCGCCTTGCATCTGGCCAGTTCCAGTCATTCGTCGAGTTGTGATTGCTCGTCCTCCTGTTGCGTCGTTCTCCAAAGAAAGCTCAGCCCCGCCTAGAAGCAATTCAAACTGCCCTTCTTCTTGCTCTTGTTAATGGCATTCATTCTCTCCTCGAGCTGCTTCGTCGCCAACTCGGCCGCTTGTCGCTTCTTTCGCTCCTCTTCGACCGCTTGCATGCTCCAGCGGTTGTCGGGTTGAGGCTCGGGTTGCCGGTCCTTGAGCTCCTTGAGCTCCGTCTCCAGCTCCTGTGCCCGCTTCTTCCACGTATCACAGTCGCCCTTGACCTTCTTGGATTGTTTCTCAAGGTCCGTGAGGGCCTCTTCGAGTGTCTGCGTCAGTTGTCGCTCTGCATACAAGTGCTTCTCGATGGTTCTGATGCGAGCTTCTTGATCTTCCGTAAACTGAGAGATATTCAGGTTGTCCTTGCTGACAGGGCGGCCTGTAGTAGGGGAGGTAGGTACAACATTGGTCGGCGAACCACTCCTAGCGGCCACACTAGGCAACGGTGGCAAGGGAATCGCGGGCGGTGGTGAAGGTAGCGAAGTATGGGAGCTGCTCTTGCGGATTGTGGAGTTGGAGTTGGAACGCTTGACCTCGCCGGTGGTAGACAGCTCCTGGAACTTGGCTTGGAGGGACGCATATTCCTCCCGGATGTTGTCCAAGTCAGTTTGAAGCTGGGCGCGGGCCGAAGTGGCTTCCTCCAACTGGGCATTGCGCTCGGTCTGCAATGTGCTCAGGCGGTTGTTGGTCATTTGAGCCTCGTCGAAATTGTTCTGCAACTGTTCCTCCAGCTCCTCAACCAGACGACTGTTCTTCTTATTACGACCCTCGAGGTCAACAAGCTTGATCTTCACTGCATTGAGCTGGTCGGCGACCGAGGGCACAGATTCGGAGGTGTCGGAAAGCATCTCAGTCAGTGACACCTTGGCAGCCTCGATATCGCCCAGCACGTTCTCGTTGATTGTAGTAAGCTCAGTGACGTGACTCTTCATCTCTTCCGCTTTGCGTTGCTCCTCCACGAGCAATTTCTGGTCTGCCAAAAGCTTCTCGATACGTTCCGAGAGCAGCTCGATGCTGACGTCCAAGTTCATACCTTCCGCAACCTGCGAGGCAACCTTGGTGAGCTCATCTCGCGCGTGAGCAAGCTCTTCGTCCAGCTTGTGGACCGCATCGGTATGCTCTTGCATGAGCACCTCGGCCTGCTCCTCATAGCTCTTCTGCTCACGCGACTTCAAATCTGACAGCTCCTTCGCGTGTGCCTCGTTGGCAAGCTTCAGTGCTTCCTCGTGTAATTTCGCTGCTTCCACATGCCTGGCGAGTTTTTCTTCAAGAGTAGCTACAAGCTTGCGGTGGTCCTCAAGATCCTTCGTGACCGTGTCATGAGTGGCTGTCAATTCCTCGAGTTGGGCTTTGACTGCCGAATGCCCAGTTTCTAGCTCGGCAATCTTTGTGGCATTGCTGTTGATGATGGCCTTGTACTCGTCAATCTCCGTACGTAGAAAGCTGACGAGTTTCTGGTGCTCTTGCTCGGTCTTTCGAATGGTTTCCTCGTTTTCGGGATCGGCTTCGGCCAAGGATTTGTCATGATCCTCCTGTGACGAGGCAATCTGGGCTTCGAGCTTCATGATATTGGCGCGCAAGCCAGCCTCGTTCTTCTCGGTAGATTCCAGCACCAACCTATGCTTCTCTTCCCAGCTAGACAACTCTCCCTCAAGCTCTGCAATTCGTTGTTGCCTCTCTTTCTCAATGCTGTCGTCGACGGCGCCACCATCACGTGAGGCAGCTGTAGCAGAAGGCGCTGCGTTCTTGATCGAATCTCGAAGCTCTTCCAATTGAGACATCAGTTCCTTCTCCCGGGAGTCATGAGTCTCGCGCATCTGCGTCATTTGCTTCTCGTTCCGCTCGAGTTGATCACGCAGGTTGGCGACCATAGACATGTCCATTGGGCTGGCCTTCAAGCTGGATCTCTCTCGTGTTAAACCAGAGATGATGGTCATCTTAGTTTCCATCTCCTTCTTGACAGAGGCGATGTCTGCCTCCAGCTCCTGAATGCGTTCGCTTCGGGAGTGGAGTTCATGCATGGCAGAGTTAAGGTTAAGCTCAAAGTTCTGCATCACTTCAGGCTCGTTCTCAAAATTCTCAGAGGCGATGTTTCGTAGTGAAGCGAATGAGCGGTGTGCTCTGTCGATGACCAAGAGTTTCTGACTAGATTTGCGACGAATGACGGGGGTACTGGTCCTTGGCGAGGTGGCCTCGACTGCCCGGGCCTTTGATACCTCAGTCTTCAGCTCCTCGACCATGTCGAGCGTCTCATTGTGCGTGGATTCCAGCTCGGCATATTTCTCGGCCAGAGACTTCTCCACAGCTGCCTTGTCCTCTGCGAGTCGTCGCAGTCTCTCAACCTCAGCTGCTAGCTGTTCATTTCCAGCTTGGTGAGCCAAGTTTTCGCTTGACACTGTTGGCTTTGTGGTGGCAGAATCGTCTTCGGACTCGAGATCGGCGGCCGAGGTGTTCATCGTCGCCGGCGACTCCATCGCGGACGACAGTTCGGAGGACAGTGAGCGTGACATCGATGAACGGGGTTCATCCTTGAGATCGATCGACTTGCCGTCGGACGTGAAGGAATCGGGACGTGTCTGGGGTGGCGTTGATGCAGATATAATAGAGTCACGCACTCTGGCTCGCTCAGGATGACGGGCTTCGTCAACGGCATCTCGCAGTTCAGAGAGCGAACGCAAAGTTTCTTCGTACTTCGCTTGAAGCTGGTCATACTCTTGAATTGTGCTCTCGTGTTCGACGCGAAGGTCGACAAGTTCTTGGGTTACCGACTCCAGTTTATCAGCCACGAACTTGTTCTGTGCATTCGTCTTTGAGGAGATGCCATTGCTAAGGTCCTTTGCTTCAACCGAGTCATGTCGCTCCGCCGCGTGCTCGTCGCTGTCCAAGGCATCACCTGGCTCAGCATTGTCGTCTGCAACAGTGGCCTGGTCACCTTGGCTGTGCTCATCATGCTCCTCTGGAATGGGGTCATTGAGCTGGGTCTTGCGGCTGACATGAGATTGGCTGCGAGAGTGGTCCGAGAAACGACCGCCTCGGGAGGTACCGTTAGTGGCAGGCTCGGGTTCTGCAGGTTTGCCATTCTCAACATGATCTAATTCATAGAGCAAAGAGTCCAGCTTGCCCAAGCTGCGTTGGCGTTCGACGACTTGTTCCAAGCGATCCACTTCTCGCTGCATAAGCTCGGCATCTTGATCGGCTTCGGCTAATCGCTCCTCCAAAGTAGAAATGTAGTCCTCGCAAGCGGCTTCATTCTCTCTGACTCGAGCAATTTCCTTACGAAGTTCAGTGATGATGGTGGCGTTCTTTTCCTCGCCACTAGTATGACCATCCAGTTTTGCCTCCAGGTCGTGTAGGTAATTCTCCGTGCTAGCCTCACGATCCATGAGTTTCTGAAGTCGTGTTTGAAGTTGACCATTGATAGTCTCAACATAGGCACATTTCGTCTCCTTCTCCAAAAGCGACGTTTCCGTGTTAGAGAGGGTCGTTCGGGTACTTGAGAGAGATTGCTCCAAACTTTGGATGGTTTTCTCATACTCCAACACAACTTGCTCAACAGCTTGTGCAAAGGAGTTGGAGCGGTTCAGACGATCATCGGCAGATGTGTCCTCGTTTTGCCCCGTTTCCTCCGACTCGTTTTCCCTCGCTCTGGCAAGCTCAGCGATGAGCCTGGCATGTCGCTGACTCAGAGCACTGTAGTTCTCCTGGGCATTCAGAAGCTGATTCTGAAGTTCTGATTCACGTTCATTTTGCCTTTCGGATCGCTCATTGGGCGCCGCGTTGGCCCTTTGTGGGCTGCTGGCGCTTCCATGTGAACTGCGAATCTGGTCTCTGAGGAACGACACTTCAGCTCGAAGTCGTTCCACCAAAGCCTTGGAATCTCCATCATTGACCTGCTGAATCCGGGGCTTGGACTGGATGGCCCTGGCGCGCTGTGCATATTGAACTGTATTCAATGTCTCGCTGAGATGAAACTCGGCCGGTGTAACGCACGCGATCATGTATGTGTAGGCATTGCCACCAAGCGAGTCTTGCAGCAGCCTTGTTAGCTTGGAATCTCGGTACGATACGTGCGATCCAGATTGACGGGACGACAATTGGCTGATAACTTTGCCCAGTGATGCCAAACCAGCATTGATCGAGATGCCCTCCTTGGCTCTCTCTCCTTGTGCGCCGGTGTTCTTGAGCCGCTCGCTTCCTGCCAGGTCCACGAAGTGAAGCTTGCTGTCTGTCGTAACGCCCATGTCCTGACCAGTCATGGCCTCCAATGGCATAGACAACCTCTTCTCTGCCCCGGTCGCCGTCTGAAGCCTGCTCTTACGCTGAATTAGATTTAGCGAGAAGACGGCGTGCGAGCGAGAGGATTTAGCGTTGATGGCAGTCGCATCTGTCTGGCGAATATTCGATCCGAAGTTGAGCGCATTCATGAGATCATCGACCGAGTTGATATCAACTTGCCGCAGGCCGGTGAGGATGATGTTTCCTTTAGTATCTTCGCGAATGGCGATGTTCGTTCTCTCATTAGATGGGGTTGAGTCGGGAACAAGCAGATCGCGCAGCTGCTCATTGTAAATTTCCACGTATGTCGCCTTTAATGACCAATTGCGGTCACCGAGTATGTTCTGCTGGTAGGCACGCGGCGTGCGCAGATTGGAGATGGATTGTCGCTTGGAGGCGATGCTACTGCTACCGCCATTGGATGTATCGAGTTTCTCGAATAAAGCGGTCGCAGCTCGGGGAATCACGCCTGACAGAGGGGGGTTGAAAAGTCAGCAGGGCTCGTCCTCACCAGGTGCAAATGATGCTTCGGCTGTGAGTTGGGGGCGCAGACGGCGCAGGCTCCTCCTTACCTATCATGGATTCGTCATCCAACTCTCCTGGGCGAGAGGTTCCCATGGTATACGACTTTCCAGCGCCAGATTGTCCGTATGCCAGGACAGAGACATTGTAGCCCTGCGTGAAAGCGTTGATAGAGTCGGCCAAATATTCCCATATGCCATCCTGCATCACCTCGGGACTGAAGACACAGTCGAAAACGAAGATCTTGCGGCCCTGCGGTGAGTCGATTGCCAGGCTCGTGTTTGATGTCGTTTGAACCATGGAGCGCTGGAATCGCTGCGGTATCAAGTCATAGCCCGGGTCAGTGGCCTTCAGAGGCGGGCGGACACGAACAGCTGGACAGGCGGTCAGCGACTGGTGGTGAAAACTCCGCAATCCGGAATTGCCCAGATCTAGCATTGGAGTACGACAACGGAATAAAACTCACCAACTTTGACTGCGGTCCAATTCTCATCGTCGGATGCTCTGCTGCCAACGCCGGCCTTGTTGCTCATGCTCATTCTGCTAGAACTCCTGGGACCAGGCTTCACAATGGCGCTGAGAGGTCGCTCCCGTTGATGTAGAGGCGACGCGGGCGGTAATGCGGCCATGTTGGGCAAGACCAAGAGGCTAGAACGGCTAGACTGTCGATGATAATAATACTGAGAAGCCGGGACGCTACCAGGTACTCAGAGCTGGCAGTCGTATCGATTCTGGGGACAATCCGTCCGTCTCAGATGGATCGTCAAGCCCGGAGAGGCCCAGCGCCGCGGCGCGTTGTTGGCGTTATTTTGCCGAAATTTGGCAAGCGTGATAGCGTCGATGTTGAACAATCCTTGAATGCTTGAATGAGGGGGAATTCGACAGTGTGTGTTTGGGTTCGGGATTGTTCTTGGGTCGAAAAACAAGATCCCTCGGTTCCAGAACAGTTTGTGTCGAAACTGGTCTTGGAGTCGAAACCTGTCTCTCGCGTGGTACCCGAGTCACAATAGCGTAGACCAAGGGGGAAACTGTCGAGCTGGGATGGGACTGGAGGGAATGGATGGGCGGATGAGCTTAGGAGGGCTGGCGGTATTGTGGAAGCGGCCAGGGTCCGGGCGGCGGGTGCTGCTGTCTATGCCGGGGGCTAAGTTCAGGCTGGGGCCCAGGTACCAGCGGAACCCGCGGTACCAGCACTGTCAGGGCAAATTAAACGCAGGGCTGGCGTACGAATGGCCGGGCCTGCCAGGTGGCCGAGGGAAAACTAAACACCCAGTGAGTGACCTGCTCGCCTGCCTGAATCCCGGCTTGCCTGGACCAGCCGGCGCGCAGCTGGGGCTATTGTGCCTATGATACTGACATCGAAGGTGATGACAATCCTCGTCCCCTGTTCGGGCTAACGATCGGGAGCAACACGCAACGAGCCACAAGAGGTGAGGAACGGGGCGCTGATGCGTCGGCGGCTGCCCAGGGGTTCTGGGTTCTGGGTTTTGGCAATACACACCGGAAGTTGACTGCGGAGGATCTTCAAATAAGGGGCTTGGGACGAAGCACGGGTCTACGGAGCTTGTACCGCTGCCAGCATTTCATTCTTCTTCAACGACGGAACAAGCAGGGCT